>JAAQPG010001161.1:0-16045 GCA_013186905.1 Fusarium udum | reverse complement strand
GAGGGAGAAGAGGGAGAAGAGGAGGAAGAGGCTGGAGAGGCTGGAGAGGCTGGAGAAGCTGGAGAGGCTGGAGAAGCTGGAGAAGCTGGAGAAGCTGGAGAAGCTGGAGCTTGATGTGGTTTTATTAAGATATTGAATGTAGTAGTGGTTACACTTTCTGTATCTTTGTATAATAGAGAGTGGTTCTTGCCAGGAGGATGACTCTGGTTTATAAGACATGAAGGAGAGTTCTTAATGGAAAGAGAATAAAGTAAGTTAGTAATTCTATCCTTCCTCTTGTTATCGTAACACTGGACTCCCATCCCTAAGTAGGTAAGGTAGGTAGGTATTGCTGGCTCTCTTACTACCTAAGAATGGTTTATGACGTATTATCTAGTTCTACCCAACTCCTACAGATGGAATCAGCCGATAACAGTTATTCTGGCATCGCTTATATGACACCCTAGGACAATTTTGCAACTACAGAGCTACTCAGAGCCTTGGACTGCATCCCGATCTTCCTTGTCATGGATTTCCATGTCGACTACATGCCTACTGCCCATGTACTGCCTTATCCCATGTTGACTCATCCCAACCTGAGGTTACCAGATATTAGATGAAGGTCAGGATATATTTGTGATCTTCGAAGTCTTAACTAGCACCAGTCTCCGCATAGATAAGCTGACCGCGTTGTAAAAGTTATGATAATATCCCATTTGTCAAAGCCCAGGTTTGTCAGGACTGTACGCGGCGTCACTACGAGCTACAGCGAGCAATGTTAAGATGAAAGGTTCAGTATTCTTACTTTGTACAGCACTTTAAACCTCCAATTTCGGAGATAGAGGTCACGACAATGGACAGAAAATCTACGGAAGACGACTTTGACAGCGTTCAGCCAGTGTAGCGGAGTTCGACGTCACGGAGAGGGCTCTTGGTGTCTACATGTCCTCACGGGCTCAGCATGTCAAAAGTGAGCTAGTCCTATCAGTATGGCGATGTGGGCGTTTCCGATGTTGCAGGCTCGTGCCCGGTTATCAGTATTACTATATGATATCAATGTTAAGCACCTTGATATCCTCCTCGGGTTTCTCCTTGTGCGTCCGCACATTCTCAATTTTGTGGATGATGTCAAATCCCTGTGTAGCACGACCAAAAATGGTGTGCTTTCCGTCTAGCCATGGCTATTCAACATCAGTGCATGCTCATCATTAAGAGACAGGGAGCAAACTTACCGTCTTCTCTGTTGTGATAAAGAACTGACTGGCGTTCGTGTTAGGTCCTGCATTGGCCATGCTAACCGTGTATGGCTTATCGTGTTTGAGGCTGCTGAACTCGTCTTCAAACTCGCGGCCCCAGATGCTCTCACCTCCAGTACCATCACCTAGAGGATCTCCACCCTGTATCATGAACTTGCGGATGACACGGTGGAAGATTGTGTTGTTGTAATAGCCATTCTTAGAATGTGTGACAAAGTTCTCAACGGTCTTTGGTGCTGCGTCAGGGAATAGGCGGATGTGAATGTCTCCATATGTAGTGTGAATGACGGCTCCGGTACCCGTCTCGGTCTTCTTCGCTTGTGCGTCCTTCTTGTTGCCCAGAACCATCGGTTTCTCGTTCTGTACATCTCGTGTCGACTTGGAGATGTCTTCCTCGTTTGAAAACATGTAAAACCGCACCTTACCAACACCAGTAGCAACCAATATTGGATCTCGGGCCTCTGCTTCCTGTAAAAGAGGATTACTGGAAGCACCCATTTCCACTGTCGTCACTCCCTTCTTCTGAGGTGCCCCTTGGTATATGGCAATATTGACAGCGCGGAAGTTCTCATCCTTGCCATACACCTTGACCACTTGGTTGGTATATGTATTGAGGACCTTGATTCCCAGCATGGAGCCGTATATAATAAAGTTCCCTGATTCGTCGAAGATGACATTGGACTTGTACTTGAGCGTCTGCGATTCGATGTCTCTCTCGTGAGCTGTTCTACGTCCAAACTCGACATTGTCAAGTTTGGCAGCTCCCGCCCCTGAACGATGCATCTCTTCAGCAACCTGCAAAGATTCGTCGTACTCGCGATGTAATTTGGCTGTTGCAAAGTCAAAGATGCGTATTTTCCTATCTGGCAAAGAAAATGCTACCAAACTTTTGCCGTTGGGAGATATGGAGAGGCATGAGGGCACCGACTTGGCCTTTTTGAAGTCGAAAAGGTTGGTTGCACTCTTGTACTCAAAAACTCCATCTGGCTTTTCGTAGTCACCGCTCGGTCGCCAATATTCGAGCATACCACCCTCGTCAGCGGACACTACACAGTCGTATGCCTCATTGAAAGCCATTAGATGCACAGGCTTCCTATGCAAGCCCTTGATAGTATGGATAGCCTCCTCCTTCTCGCCTCGTCCGTCGTAGATATGAATCAGTGGTTTCGTTTCCTCGGATACAGCCAGGAGTGGCAGCGAGGCGCCCTTGCTATGAACCCAGCATACACAGTTGGGAGCGTAATTAAGAGAGACCATGGATAGCAGGTCGAATGTGATAACGTCGAAAATCTTGACTGTTTCGTCGACACCGGCAGTCGCGAAGCTTCGGCCATCCTTGCTCACGGAAACCGACTTAATCTCGCCATTGTGCGCCTTAAACTCCTTGACAAACTCAATGCCTTGAGCAATCTTCTTCCAGAACTTGACGACACCATCAATCGAGGACGTTATGAGGAATTCGGTCAGGGGAGTCCATGTCGCAAAGAGGATCTGTTCCTTGTGCATCAGGGACTTTGAGTAACGGGGTGACTTAGGCAAAGCCGCTACGTAAAGCTTTTCATGGGGCAGGACTCTCCGCTTCTTCTTGGGGGCTTGCGAGGGCAGTTGAGGGCCCATTTCATCGTCGGATGAGCTGTCTGGACGATTTGTTAGCATCGTTAACCGTAACGCGATGATAGGGATTGCTGTACCGGACGCATCGTCACGAAACTCGGAATGGTTGCGCTTCTGTGAGCGATTGTCATCATCTGAGGCCATCTCGGTTATCGGCCTGCTCCAGAAACGTAAAACCGTTGTTTCTGAGTTGTTGCGACCAAAGATGCAGTTTTCGTTGATGTACACTTTGCGACAGGCCCAGATTGTTGTCAAGGCAATTTCAGCCTCAAGTGGCACGACCTTCAATTGTGGCTTCACTAGGCCCACTACGGAGTACCTACCTAGATAAGGTACAATGCCAATAAGATCCACATCAAGGTCATGACATCTTGAACGGGATCCCATGAGGTCCGAGACCCCGGCTCCGAAGACGGGTCAAATCAGGTTCGTTTCCTTGCTTTTTTGTTATATCATGTGAAATATCCGTAGTACATTCGAATTCAAACTTTGCTAATCTTTCACTTCCAACTATTCTCCGGTCCATATCATAGATTTCTTCTTCTCGCCTACGTCTTGTACATCCCACCTGAATAACCTCTCTGGACCACGACCATCATGGCACCTCGTCACCCCCTTCAACGACTTACGTCGCCCTCACGAGATGTTTCGCTATTGCTTCATATCATCGGAATAGCCTCTTTCAGTTACAACTTTCACTTTCTCACAGTCTGGGATACACCTATAGCCAGGTCTTACGGATGGCATTTGCAGTTCCTTACCATTATTGGCCTTTCGGCATCGCTCATTGCCTTTGTACTCGGGGCATTGGCCGATATTACCCTGAGCCAAACACTCTACCAGGCAAAGAACGCGGTTGCTGTTCTTGCTACGCCCTTGGAAGTTGTCATCTCAATATTGTATTGGGGACTGAGGCTCATTGACCCCAAGCTGCTCATGCCTGATGACTTCTATCTGCACATCGTCCCTGATATGGGATTTCACCTTGCGCCTGCTGTACTCCTGAGTCTGGATCTCGTCCTTCTCAGCCCTCCTTGGACCATCCCAGCCTACGGTATAATGGCAATCAGCACTGTCATTGCCTTTGCCTATTGGTACTGGGTTGAGCTCTGCTTTAGCCACAATGGATGGTAAGTTGTTGTTGACTTCTTGGTGAGTATGAGTCGGTAGATCGTTAACACCGACAGGTACCCATATCCACTATTCGAACTTCTTTCTACGACCCAGCGAGTAATGCTGTTCACATTTTCAGCTGGGCTAGTCACAGTCTCTTCCTCGTTCCTCAAGTGGGTGTATGGCCGAGTGAATGGCTTCGAAAAAGCAGAAAGGGAGGCACATAAGCCTCTCAAGAAGGTTCAATAACCATCTCAAACAGATTGAGGCAAATGCAGAACATGTAGATGTGTAAAGATAGGGGGGATGATTTGAAGGATAGAGGTAATAGGCATTGCTTGGTATGGAATCAACCACTGAAACATAGACGGCCAACAAACCTTGTGCATATCTGTGAAGAATAAATTCAAGAGAGCTCGATGTAGGCATCCTTCTTTTAGGGTTAACATTTACGGACAATTGCTGAAAAGAACATCAAGTCTCGGATGTCAAATGGCGAGGACGCCAGTTAAGGTACAGTACATAGTATTACAGTGAGCGGCCCCGCTCCCACAGAAACATCCATTCCCCTTCATCAGCCTCACAAACACACCCCACCATAGTCTCAACCTTGACGATCAACCTGAACAGAATATAACACATAAGCCAACTGTGCCACCGAACTTTCTATAACCCTTCTGCCTCATGATCTGAGAACTATTTATTCTGAAATGGATATCGATGACATTCTTCGCCAAGTCGACCCCACGTCTCACAGAATCCCCAGCGAAACACGCGATCTGCAAGCTTTGACGCGTCTCTGGGTTGCTGAGCGCTCAGCACCTGAGCTTCTCGAGTAAGTCTTGAGTGTTCTTCTTCCTGCTTTCAAATACTCACAACGTCTATATAGATGGCCCACAGATGGCTTGTTCGAGCGCGTCAATTCTCGCATCAAATCCCAGATCGAAAAGGTTGAGGATATGACGGGTGATATGGATCCGAAGACAAACTTTGCCCTCATCGTTATTCAGACTGAGCTCGAAAGATACAAATTCCTTGTTCGAAGTTTTCTTCGGGCACGTATAGCAAAGGTAAGTGTCCTTAGTCTCATTAACCTACAGAGAATTGACTGTCCCTAGATTGATAAACACACCCTACATTACCTCTCAACCCCAGAGCTGAGAGATAGGATGTCTCCAACAGAAGCAGCCTATGCGACAAGACATCAGGCTCTCCTGCACAACCACTATCTCTCATCCTTCCTGGCATCTTTTCCGCAGCAACTACAGAACCTCAACGACACTGCAGGCAACATCAGCATGATCGACTCACCAGATCTAGATATGGCTGTCTTTGTCCGCATGCTAAGAGACAAGGACGTGTATGGTAAAGGAACCGACGACGATATCACTCTCCCTGCCAAGAATGGTGATGTGCTCATATTGCGATGGTCAAGTGCAAAGCATATGGTTGATGTTGGTGATGCTGAACTTGTCTGATGTGCTTGCTGAGCAAAGCTCGAACCAGGTAGGCTACGATACATCATGCATATTCTGTACATCCAAGACCGTTCAGCTTTGTGTACACTCGTTACCGCCCAGGTTTTGGCTCACAAGCATCGACTTGTTGGCATTCGCATTCGCATTCATTTCTTACGCATAAGCGGGATGCAATGCTATTTAAATGGGGCATTGGGCAAGTCAGAACTTAGAAGTGCACTCAGAATGCTCAGCCTCTGCTTGGCATCATCAAGACTGCCAAACCTTGTCATGTCACTGACTCAACCTCATTCCCAAAAGGGTAATCAATCTCAGAGTGGCCTCGAGCTCCTAGTCCAACCACGGATTTAGGATTCAACGACAATCAATATCGGAGATAGAGATTAGAGTCACCAACATGACGACAACCACATGTTTCTGTGTCTCAACAAAATCTATCCTAGATATAAAAGAGCAAGAAATTTTGCGAGGAAACGCTTTGCACAGATCGCCACCATACTCAACGGGACATTACTTACTATCACCACTCACATAACCGAAAAAGACACAGTCATGTCTCTGCCTGCCATCAACCCCAATACCACTATCGCCCTCGTCACTGGTGCCAATCAGGGCATCGGCTTCGAAATCGCTAAGAAGCTTGCGAGCGAAAACAATGACTAGCACGTCATTGTCTCTGGCCGCCGCTTACAGGCGGTACAAGAGGCGAACGCCTTGCTTCAAGCTCAGGGGCTTAACGTCTCACCTCTCATGCTGGACATCACATCAGATGATAGCATCGCCGCCGCAGTCGAGGCTATCCGTGATAAATTTGGTCGTCTTGACATCCTTATCAACAACAGCGCTATCTCAGGCTATGGTATGGCCGTGTCTCCGCGAGAACTTATGATGGCCGTCTATAACACCAATTGCATCGGAACCGCCCTCGTCACTGACTCTTTTATCCCCCTCCTCGAGCGCTCTACCAAGACCCGCCGCATTGTCTTTGTCTCTACCGCCTTGGGCAGTTTAACACTGAAGGCCGATCCTACGCATCCAATGCATAGCTTCGATTTCGGTGTTTATACGCATAGCAAGTCGTCTCTCAACATGATGGCGCTCCACTTCGCCATCAGGTACGAGAACGATCCGCAGTGGAAGATCAATATTGCATGCCCAGGGCACAACTCCCGGACCGCCTTGAATGGATTCGCAGGAACCGAGCCAGTTGATCTGGGTGCCATTAGCTCTGTGAAAGCCGCCACTCTGGGGCCTGGTGGGGAGACTGGTACATTCAAGGACGATAAGAGGGTTATCCCCTGGTGAAAAGGCGAAGCAGCATCTTCAGGTCCCAGGGCACATCGACAATGGTCACATTAGAAGAAGAACCAAGTCTCTCGGAATATGCAGTCGTTATATAAGCACTCTGAAATGGTATCCTCTGCATTATGTCATGCTCCAAGTCTAAATGCTTTGCATGCAGATGACATCGAATTTAACCAACGCCCTTGCCAAGCCATACCATTTATGGACTTATTGGCCAGTTGCCTTTCCATTTCTTCCCACCCTTCGTGTCTGCCATCATAACCTAACAGTATCTTTTTAGATTCTTATTTTTCGAAAGTATAAAGGAAACTGAAACAATAAGTATGGTGCAAGTCATCATCATCATTGAATGGAGCTAGATCATCTCCAATTTCAAGCCTCGCTATGAGAAGTGCCTGGTCGTCCTTCCCAGAGCGCCTGTTCGCGACGCATCTGTTGCCAACGGTATGGCAATACAGCACTGCGAAGACCAACAGAATGAAGCCGGCGCTGGTCTGGCAAGCCGATAAAGCCAGCTGACGGCTGTCGGCGATGGATGCCGTCTCGCCGCCACGCACCACTAGCGCTCTTGGGAGCATCTTCGATGGGTGAGTGTTCTTCATCAGGGTCGCAATGGGCATTGAGATCGATCTCAAGAGTCAAAGCTGTCGAGTAACGGCGCTCGGGCAGTGTGGCAGTTCTAGGTCGGACTCGAGGTCGAGCCAGAGCATCAGCAAAGTCCAAGGTATCGAATGGCTTTCGAGGGTAATCTTGTCCCTTCTCCTTCTCTTCTGACAAGGAAGAGAAGAAGTTGTCCGGGGTCAGCAGACTCTCCGGGGGGGCAGAGGCAATGGTGGGCACAAGGGGAGGTTCCTCGAGAGGCGTGGGCTCCTCTGGCGTCTTGGGTGAGTCGGACGTAACAATCTCGACATCTTCAGCTACGACTTCGGGAGGTTCGAGAAGAGTATCCTCAGGAACAGTTTCAAGAAAGTGAGTTACCATCTCAGGAAAATGTTCATCGGTCACATCCGAGTGCGGAATATGCTGCTCGTCCTTGCCAACGACATCAGTATTGACGGAAGACTGATCGTCTGTCTTCTTGGAAGGGAGAGATGTGTTCTCAGCAAGCTCTGTTACAGCTGGCGACTGAGCTTCGCGGTCTTTGGCATCACCCTCCATAGAAATGCCAGAATCACTAGAGGTAGGTGCTCCCTTAGGCGCCTGAGACGTGATCGCTTCTGGATCCTCCTGCGCTTGCCTCAAGTCAGAAGTCGAGGTCTGGATTGGTGTTTCCTGGCCATGCTCTTTCTGCGGATCATCACCACCAGCCTCATCAGTGTCGGCGTGAATGGGAGGTGGCTTAGGAAATTCTCCATGTACAGGCGCCTCAAGTGTCTTCTGCGCGACATCAGCATGTGAAACGTTGGATTTCTCGGCAACGACAGGCTCAGTCTTAGGCGTTTGCACTTCAGAGTCATTGGACAATTGGGCCTCTGTTTGCTTCTCATCAGAAGGCCGTTCTTCGGCGGTAATTGTCACAGCAACATCAGGGGTGGAAATGCCCTTTGTCTCGGCATCCTCACGAATGCTGGCTTCAGGTGTAGTTCCAAAGCTCGTTTCAGATTTTGAGTTGGCCTCGACTTCTTTTGGATTCTCGCGAGGTTTGTCTCTGGTCTCAACCGTCTCCCACTGCTCCTCTTGGAAAGCCCGGTGGGTCTCGCTGGTGCCCTTCTCAGTAATGGCTTCGGCCTTTGTCTGTCCAGGTACAGGAAATTCTGGCCCGGGTACTTGTTCTGTGACACTCTCAGTTGAGAGCTCTTCAGCCACCATTGCCCTCTGAAGCTCAGGTGTCGCGGGGGCATGAGGCTGCGACTCTTGTTGAGTTATGACTGGCTCGTGCTTCTTTGCCTCAGGAAGTTGGTCTGTGTTTCCAGAGAGGTCCGGCATACGGGTGTCCAGGGATCGGCGAGCCGCTTTCTCATCGGGATTCTCAGCCGGCTTCTCTTTGACAAGCTGGATAGGCTCGTCATCGTCGGTGATCGGGCGGTGGAGTTGCACCATTCCACTTGCGATGGCATCCATATCAGACTGCTCTTGGTAGATGATTCTTCGTCCATCATCTATGATACGAAGTCCCTCGTTGGACTGATCATGGGGCATGGCCCGCGAGGGGGTTGCAACGACACTGTCTCGAGGGCTGAGGCTATCAGTATCCACCAGACTTGGAGTAGACGGGGGTTCGGACTGGTTCTCGTCGTCTGCCATGAAGTCAGACATATACCCATGCTTCTTAGCCATTTCAACACCCGAGGGTACTCGGCGCATGTCAGGTGACGGGGTTGCTGGTGCCGAGGGGTATTCAACGGAATCCCTAAGACTTTCCTTCGCGAGCTTCTTGGTAAGAGAGAGGTCAGAACGAGTGCTGGCCAAGGATCCATGGAAGGATTTCTCAGAGGGTTGGCGAGGAAGCGAGGCAGCAAGCGAAGGCGTGGTTGGCGCAGCAGATGATGAACCAGCTGTGGAAAGAGGAGGCCTCATCAATTGGGTTGCTCCAATGGAAGATGCAGCTGTTCCGCTTGTCTTTAACCGCAAGTTTGGCAGTGTATCAGGACAGTCTATGGCACATGTATCTCTACAAAGCATAGTAATATCTGAACGAATGCGTTCCTTTAAGTGAGCTTCGAGGGCTTTTCGCTCCAGATCAGGTGTCGCAAATCTCTCGTGATGCACACTGTCATCGCCACCAGCACCGTCAAGGAAACCATCAAAGATGAGGTGTCCGCGCTTGTGAACGGTCATGGTAGCAAGAGCATCCTCATGATGTTCAAGGACGTTACTAATGCCAGTCTGGAGACGTTCCATGACAGCTTCCATGGTTTGGCGACAGTATGTAACTGTGGGGTCGAGTCGGACGATGAGAGGCTCATGAACAGACCAGTTCTTGCCGCGGAGCTCTCGGATGGTGAGAGTGAAATCATCCAAGGACCGCACAGATTTGTCTGTCATATCACGAGCTTTCTCTAGCTTCGCTTTGACTTGGTTGGCGAACTCGTCAAAGTCACGACCATCGTGGTCATTGAAAAGAACCTTGCTTGTCTGGATACGATGGGAGAAGTAGGTATAGTCAGGTCCAATGTGGTTACGGACCTTGACCATGATATCAACAGCTCCATCCTCGATATGAGTGCAGCCACCGCTGCCCTCCAGGCCAGCGCAAGACTTGTGACGCTTGTCAAACTTGCGCTTCCAGGCGTCAACTGGGTCAATGATAAGATTTGAGACACGGGTGGTCAGTTCTTCGCCGAGCAGGAGGGGTAGAGGTGAAGGCTGTCGGCTGTCAATCTTGATAGAAGCATTCCGGTTCTCTGGATAGCGCGTAGCGCAACGGCTGCGCAAAAAAAGCTCAATCGAATACCCAGATACAAACTCGAATTTCTGAGTGTCGCTAACAAAATGAGATCGGGGGATGCATGCCATGGATTGAGGCCGGCCGGTGCACGGCCGGAAGGTCTCGGTCTCTGGACTGGTAGCTTCAGACTCAACGGACTCGGACCATTGGAATCCAGGGTCGTGCCGTACTAAAAAGAGACCAATGATCCGGTCGGTAGCGGCGACAACCTCGCGAGCATCGTCATGTGTCAACTCATACTCTTGGAAAGAGCGCAAAGACTTTTCTACGAGAATAAGGCCATCACGCTCAACACGGTACGTGATGCGATAACGCAATGGCTTAACGTCACGGTGTGGCTTGCGGAGCGGGTCGAGAGCGTTACTATCGTGGCGTGTGATAAGCTCTGAAGAGCAATGCTGCAGGCGCGAAAGCAAAGCTTGGCAAATGCGATCGGTAGCTTTCAGCTGGGGGGAAGCTTCATAGTCGCGAACATGCTCCGAACTATGGGGGGATTCGAATTTGACCTGGACATGCACCCGAAGTCCACGTTTGGCAACTTTCTGAGAAGGTGAAGGGGATGCTGGTGGTGATAGTGACACCAAGGGAGGAATTGAGGACTGCGACACATCTGAGTGTCGGTTCCTTCTCCTGCTTAAGAGGGGGAATCGGCGCTTGGTACTTGACAGGGAGAAAGAAGGTGAAGATGTGGGAGAATGACCGTCGGCCGAGTTGCTTGACCTTCTGAGAGGCATGTTGGGCTTATGTCGTTGAAACCCGTTTCCCTAAACTTTTCGTCTGCCGTTCAAAAGGGCGTATAAGTCGAGATTTTTGGTGCTCAATGGCACAAAAGGTCCATTGGGGACCGTGCTGTTGTATATTGGCGGCTTGAGGCAGTGAGATCGTCCAGAGATACTGTCGATCGGCAACAGAAGACGCAACAGGGAAAGATGTCGAGGAAGGAAAAGATTGAAGCCGTGAGATCGGGCAAAAGCAAAGTCCACAGCAAGGAACTCAGCGGCGGGGGGTCACTGATTGCAACCTGGGAGTGATCGACTGAACTGCAGGCGCAGGCGGAGTCCAAAAGTCTTGGATACTTGTTCGGTAAGTCAGACTTAGACAGCAAGGTAAGTCAACGGAATGGATCAATGAGCGGCAGGGCGTTTCCAAGGATGTGCGTGCGTTGGCGCAAGTTGAATGGAACATCGACTGTGTCCGTATACGGGCAAAGATCCTATCCTGTGGTAGACGTGTAAGGAAAGAGAAATCCTGTGGCTGGTCAACCAAGTAGTAGAAGCACTAATGCTTTGTGAGGATCGCGAATAGCAAAAGATGGTTTTTCACTGGTGACTATAGATAAGGTGGGAGGGGGAACCGCCTGCCACGGCGCATGAAGCACGGCGGGTCTTTTTAAGGCTCTTGCTTGGTGTTGCTCGCCATCCAAATGTGCTTCCGGCTTCCATGGATAATTGTCTTGGAGTTGGCACATGGATCGATTCTCCCCAGGCCCGAGTGCTGAGCACCCGGCGCATACGGTGGTGTCTCTGACAAAGTGGACTGTCATCTTGTCATGATCCAACACTTCTGTACCGGGACACGCCGGGCTCGAGGGGGTTCCCCGGTATTGGGTCTTGTTGAACTCCGTATGTTCCTCGTAGGCAAAGGCTGGGATCATGCCACAGGCCTGGGCTTGGGTGGTGTCCATGCTTGGCTAGTAGATGCTGGATTCTGCCCGCTGAAATGGAGGGAGGATAGAGACCCTGTAAAGTAACGGTTTGGTGGGTATGGGCATCCCTTAGGATCCGAGAGTGCACCTTTCAAGTATTTTTGTGGGGCTTGACCCAGTATTGATTGGCTGCCGATCAATACGCCACATATACCAGCCTCAAAGAGGCAGAACAGTGAGGCTAAAGGTCCTGATCTGCAGGCTGCAGTATCAGAGGTACATATATCTAGCTACAATCTTCATATAAGAAGAAGTATCCTTGATATCAGGTCGCTAATTAGCTAGTCCCCACAAAGATACCTTAAAGGTGCACTCTCGGATCCTAAGGGATCTTGATGATAGCGATGGCGTGACGTTTTCGTTTATTTAATTGTCGATCAATCAACTTCTAGGAATATCTAGTTAGGCTGTTGAGATGAGGTGATTTGGAACGTTCTCATCTAAGGATCATGTACCACTCGACTTCTTTCGATTTTTCTTTCCAAATTCCTTCCTCCACCCCCACCAAAATCTAGGTACATTTGTAAACGGCTACCAAGATCCGATAGCACCTACCTCCTGCATTTTCGTGCAAGTCATTATGTACCTCCACCAGGTATGGATCTTAGTGCGGGTTACCGACCTTACATCCCCTGGAAGCTGGAGGCTGGGTCCGAGCTTATGGCGCCTCAGTGGATACCTGCATCAAAAAACCTCCACTGCAAAATCAACCATTTAATCCTGGGCTGGTTCTCTAATCTTTTTATCATTCGATAAGTGAGGTTTGTGAATAGAAATTTTCCAGGATGTAAGTTAAACGAAGCCAGGCTCAGATCTGGGCACGAGCTCGGGTCCTGGCTAGGTACATACATCACCTCAGATCAAATTTTATAACCTGCAGTAAGACAGACGGCCTCGGGGGGGCAAGAAAACAGCAAACCTCAATGTGGGGTGTCAAAATAAACTCATTAAAAGTTATCCTAAGCTTAGACTATATTACCTAAGTCTTTTTGTCATTTAGGATCGAGGTCCTGTGTTTTCTTTCCTCCCCTAGAGACGGCTCTTCCCCATCTTTGTGTGTTCAGCCTTCTCGGCTGTAGGTAAGTTAGGGTACATTAGGTACTATCAACAAGGATGAGGTTGCAAAGTAAGGGCTCTGGTAAATATGTGCGTATCCAGCTTTGGGCATACAAAGCAAGGAAAGAAGGTTTTATAGGGATCCATCCAAGACGAATCCTTGCTCTCGGTTACAGGCGCATTTGTGATGAACTTGGAAGTCAGCTCTGGACAATCACGGACAGCTGACGTGCTGTACAGGACGGGGGAGTTTCCATAATAATCCTCCAAGTTACCATGGGATGAGAATGAGGCCTGAGCATATGACGGGTTGTCAGGCAGTTCCGGGTTCAGCCAGCCAGGTCAACCGTTAGAGTTTCTTGTTCTGATTACGGCAGAGTGGTTGGCTGTGTATTACATTTAGGTCAACTGATATCCCCTTGGTTTTCCTATTTTTGACATCACGATCCTCGTTAGGCATCTGTGTCTGCTCGGTTTCGGCCACATCCTGTGGGAGTTGTACATAGTCTGAGTATCAAAGAGGAAACTGACCAACCACGGCTCAAGCCTCAAAACTCGGAGCCCCTACCCAGCACACCACTTCATTCCACTTCAGGTGGCCACAACCAATATCAACCAGCTGAATGAACGCCTTGAAAAGTATTGGTTACCAGAGCATTCAGCAGCCATTGACGAGCGTGGCAGGAGTTGACAGCAGGCGCTTCTATGGATGAAAGAATCATCGATCCATACCGTGCAGCCCGTGTCGCGTTCCCCGTTCTGTCTGTCTGTCTGTCTGTCCATGAACTGTTTTACAAACTGGACTGAAGCTTGTATCCAACAGTTCGACGACTTCGCTATCAAATGCCTATCGCGCGAGCGACTTCTGCCGAAATTCTGCGTCACGATCTGGCCACTCAGGATTCCGTTCACCATTGTTTCTGGGTCTGCTGCCATCCAGCACGCAGAAGTCAGACCACGCTTGCGCAGGCATGCCAGGCTTCCCCGGCGGCATTTATGCACAGTACATACCTTACTCTGCATTGCATAGCGCAGTGCGTGCATTGCAGGACAGTATGTACATAGTATTAACCTCTCTAATGAGGCCCATCTCGAGGCCTTTTCAGCTTCATCCAATTAGCAACAGAATAGGTAGCCATGGGTTTATGTCAATGTGTTGCTAGCACTACAGCGCATGGCCAGCATCGCCCATCTTCAACCGCAAATGTTACAAACGCTCACTCAGTGAAAGGCCTCTGCGTTCATCACAAAAAGCAAACTGCATTTACATCATGACATTATTATTCATCCTTGTCTTTCCTTCACCCGATTTTCTCCGTCATCTGAGATCAGCTTTAGTTGCCATACCCTACAGCAATCCGATCACCTTGCAAGTACAAAATACTAAATAAATCTCATGATGTTAGTTGGACATGTATGCCATTTCAATTGCTTGGCTGCAAGCCTGAGGGTCTTTCACCACAACACCTGGCTCCAGCCTTCATTGTACATACATTTGTATATGTACATGCCCACCTATTGAAGTTCTCATGGATGGATCTGTGAATTGAAATATATGCTCGGTTTTTAACCCGGGAAAATGAGTATTATGTTAACACCTTTCTATATAACTGTTCCTTCCTCCCCTAACTACTCTTAAGTGCGAATTGCCCATTTAGGCAGTGCAACACTAACGCCAATAAAACCTTAAATGTACGGAGGTTGGGCTCAAAAGTCCTCGCTCGCCAAGAGGGATCGGCAACCACCCTTATAAACCCTAACAGGGTATCACTGCTAAATTTATTAGCCATCTTCCTACAGCGATTTCTACACCATTTTTATCCTCTTTAACTTACAAATATAATGCCATTAGATATCATAACCTAGGCAGTAATCATAATACTAAAAGCTCCTGCAGGTGCAGGGAAATCTACAGCTAAAATCCACAAGATAATAGGAATCGCTAAGCATATAATTAATAAAGTATATATATAAGCAAGAAATTAAAGCTTTAATCCTAATAAGTATCCTTTTAAGCTTCTTAGTATCTAGCTTAAAGATAGATCTTACTTAGGGCAGCCTCTTAAGCATATACCTAAAGTCAGGGCTCTAATTATTAGTAAGGTTAGTATAAATCAATTTAGCTATAAAAAAACAGCTACTAATATCACTAGTAAACTTACTACTAATAGGATTAGTATCTTACGCTTAACAGTCCTAAGGTTTCTAAAGATATCAGGATATAAGAAAATAAAGCCAATAAGGAAGCTAGAACTAACAGCAGTAATAAGGAAAGAGCGCCTTACTTAATATATTACCTATAAAGATTAGACCCTTAAAGATTAGAAGAATGTAATTTAATTAGATAAGACCTTTATTATCCTTTTACATTAGCATAGCAATTACTGCATTTAGAGGCTTCTAATAGAGCGATTTCTTTATAGCTATATTTATAAGAGGTAGAAAGGCTCTAGTAAGTTTATATTCTAGGCTGCCTTTTCTTATAATAAGAAGGGTCCCTATTATTACTAGTCTCTAGAGACTAAAAAGGAGAAGTAGGAAGCTAATAAAGCTTTAAAGATCTTAAATATAAAGCTTAAGCTAAGAAAGAAGGAGAAGTAGGAATTAGAAACTAATATATAAAGACTAGGGCTTTATAACCTGCTAGGCAAGAAGCCTGCATAGTAATAGATTAAGGAGACTGGTAAGTTGCTATAAGAGGGGAAAAAGGGAGGTATTAACTAGTAGTAATATTAGCAGAGGATTTTATGCTTTTTATTACTTCCTTTTATATAGGAATATATAAAGGAAAGACCTAAGACTATTATATAAGAAGATAGAGCTCCTACTTATAAACACCACGCTTAGCAAGCTATATATAACATAGCAGGGGTTTAGTGACTTCTTTAGTATTCAAATTCGCCAGATTTAAATGCAATAGAGGCAGCTTAGCTATAGATAAAGAGATATATAATAAAAAAAGGCACCCTAAAGAATAGAAGTAAAGCTATTTATAAGTAGAAAGGTAGGTAGAAGGACCTTCTATAGGCTAAGATCAGGGCATAGATTAAGAGGATACCTATATATATTAAAAAAATCATTAAATTAGAAGGTGGGAATGAGTATAAAGAAGGCAGGGGTATTTAGCTATAAAATCTATTATTTTTAAGTA
>JAAQPG010001160.1:0-51409 GCA_013186905.1 Fusarium udum | reverse complement strand
TCTAGCTTTTTACTAACCTTCTTTATATTATAGCTTTTAAGGAAATACTATATCTTAGCTCTAGTTTACTATGCCTTTAAGCTGTATTTCTATATATCCTTTTAAGAAGCTCTTTATATCTTCTTTTTAAATGCATTTTATTATACTTATAGATGCTAAATAGGAAGAGACTAACTTAAAGCAGGCTAACTTGCTAGTACCTTAATCTCTTCTTTAGCCTTACTTTTACTTGCAGTTAAGATCTCTTCTTTAGGCTAGGCTAGGGGGGGGATAGATTGCTATAATAAAGCAGGTATTATTATAGGTTCTTGATTATATAAGGCTATAATAGTATTGCTAACTTTAAATAATTCTTAATAGTTATACCACTTAACCCCTCTTCTATTAACTGCCTTTCTTATCAATTAAGCCCCTAAGACTGACTAGGGCTAGTATAGCGGGTCACGTACAAGCCGGTATAACAGCTTACTTATGCAAGTAGCAAAGTATATGTGCGCCAGATCGAAGGCGCCGTACGTATTGATTGGATCAGGGCCTAATTTCGGTACGCTACAGGGTCTAAACTATTCTGCAAGTCAGGCCACCCAGCAGAACAAGAAAGTGGATGAAAGCCTGTTAAATGTCAGTATGATAGGACCGGATGGCCAATGCTATACCGCTAAAGACTTAGCACTCACTGCCGAGAAGTCAATGGCCCTGAAACAGCAGGATTTCTACTCCTAGCATGCTCTGATGGTGGAGAGACTGGCCGAGATCGCCGGGCCTAGTAGTGAGTCTTTTTCTCTGCTAGGGCTTGGGTTTGTAGACGGCAGCGATAAACCATCTCACCATCAGTCCGATATTCTATGATCTCATGCTGATAAGAATCCATAACTCTCCTGACTTGGCATAATAGGGCAGGGTCTAGACGGACTTGAGTCTGCGATAAGCTTGCATAGCGTTTATCAACTCTGAATAAAAGGCTCGACCTGCCTCATCTTCTACCGAAACACGCAAACCAATTCATCAATTGTGTACTACAACTTTACGTTACATCAATCCATCATGAGCAACCCACTCGTGGTTAGCATCTCCAACCTGGCGGCATACACGCCCCAAGAAACAATCGAGCTTGTTTCCCGCTCTGGCGTAAAGAGAGGCAACATGCGTCCCGACAAGGTCTTCCTCTCCGCCGTCTCCGCGGGATGTCTCCTTGGCTTTGGCTGTGGCGTCTCGCTGTGTGCCATGACAGCACCCTGGTACACTGAGAACGCGCCTGGTATGGTAAAGCTCTTTGGCGCTGGTGTTTTCCCTCTGGGTCTAGTGCTTGTTGTGCTTACGGGCGCGGACTTGTTCACTGCGACTACAATGGTAAGATAGCTTGATGGTTTATTACTGTTGCATTGTGGCTGATGATGTTTTAGTTTACTTTGACTGCTGTGCTGCAAGGTCGGCTTCCGATCCGGAAGATGCTGCTGCATTGGTTCCTCTGCTTTTTCGGCAATCTTGCAGGATCGCTATTTGTCATGTCAATCGTTATGGGATGTAAGTCACGGCACCCACCCAATGCTAAGGTTTCAATTAACATGTATCAGATGGCGGAGTCTTTGATGCATCCCCCTACAAAGAAGTCGTCATGTCATTCGCCAGCAAGAAACAAATATCACCACAAGTTCATCAAATCTTCCTCAAAGCCATTGGATGCAACTGGCTCGTATGCCTCGCCGTCTTCCTCGGCATCCAAGCCAAGGATCTCGCCTCCAAGGTCATCGGCATGTGGTGGCCCATCTTTGCCTTCGTCGTCCTCGGCCTCGAGCACGTTGTCGCCAACATGTTTTACATGTCTCTTGCCATCTGGCTCAAGACACCCGACCTTACCGTTGGACTGTATATTTGGAAAGGTATGATCCCAGCTACGATTGGAAACATCATTGGCGGTGGCTTGTTTGTCGGCGTGTACTACTGGTATATGTACTTGTTTGACGAGGACCCTGTCAAGATTGATGGTGTTGAGTACCAGGGTCCTCATGTGCATTCTCACATGCACATGCGCTTCCTTGCCAACAGAAATAAGAGCACCGCCACCGATGAGGAGAGTAGGATTGAGTCAGCACCTGTTTCAGTGCCGGCTAGTGTTCTTGCAAAATAGGACATTTACTGGTGGAATGAGAGACACAAAAACGTTACGATTTTTTAGACCTAGAGTACCGCTACTTAATTAGACACGAATTTACACCATTGACCACATTCTTTTGCAATGGGCCTTTTTCCAAGTGACTAAACTTAATGGGGATTCCCAAGTCTTATTCTACATGGGTCAAGAGCTCTAGGCGCCGAATTGCGGGCTCACTAGTCACGGATATCACGACAGTTGATCTTCCATTATTTCCAGACTCATTGCCAGAGCATTGTACCCAGCGGACACACCCGCCCGGTGACCCTTCGCGATATTGCCTCGCCATAATGTGGCATGGCACGTGTCTCGGTGAGAGGTAAAGCCATGCTGGCGTATACTTCAGCCAGCGCCTCAACTCAATAACGGCCCGATGAAATCAGCAGCTATTGAAGTCTTCTACGTGGAATAATCGAATGGTTTTACATCAGATCAGAACGAGCTGTCATGTCATGGCGTGGGTGACATTGTTAGGGACAGAGTTTTGCATCTCCGCGGGAGGACCAAGTTTCTCCACACTGGTCAAGGCATCTCCACGGACTCACCCCGCCAAGTCCTCTCTTGGCCGATTTCACTGTTCTGGAAGGATTACCTAAGGATTCGGCATTAAAACTGTCAGTAGAGCGCAGCAGTTGGTCGCCATCTTATACGCCTCCAAGGCCGGTCAAAGAGCCATCATCTAGGTTTTCCTCTTATCAGCTTTACGCTATAGCAGTTGGTCAGTTATTATACTATAATGTCTAAGTTATTATCTAGATATGTTATTTGCAGCTGAGACTTGTGGCTGAGAGCTTATTCCGGCAGACAGAACTTAGCAACTAGGTTATTCTAGTCTTCACGGTCCTGGATCTTATATGCTGGTTGCAATTCTGGCTGCTCATTATTCGACGTGCGGTGGGCATGTACAACCATAGTTTGGGATCATTCATGACCAAGGCCCTTATCATAGCTGCATGGACGGACATTTACTGACATTCCTTAAGCATGTCCTAGACATACTACGCTGAGACTCTCCATGAATGTCAGGTTGGTTCCTCTATCATCAGTGCAGCAGCTATCGTGAGCAATAATGGCATATTGCTTGACCGAACAAAGTAATTGAGAGCCCTTCTCCATTAAGCTTAAGGTAAGCTGACGAAGTTTCACTTGCTTAGTCTAAGCCTAGCGGCTGTGCAGTCATCAACCAATCAGACAAGTTGAAAATGAACGCTGTGCTACAAGAGGGCTGATTCTTGTCGATCGTATTGATCCTATATGTCACCATAAGCATCTCCCTGCTTAATCTGTGAACCCCCTCTACCAATGGTCTCGCCATAGTTGTGACCAATTCTCCCAGCAGGGGCGTACCCCGTGAAGTTGTTGGCAATTCGATCTCCTTGCTCCAGCTTGACGGTGTCGCTTACATCCGTCTTGACCCACTTATGACCAGACCCTCTAGCAGCAATAGCACTGGCAACAGCCTGCCGCAGCATGGTATCATTATTGGCATCGGATGCGTCCTTCAGTAACTCCAGCGTCTCGGTTGCTCCGTCTGATTGGATCTCTTCAACCTCGATCTGGACTATTTGGCGCTGATAGTCGATGATGGGCTTACATAGACTCTCCAGGTTACCCAGATTCTCACCAATGTCATCGAGAAGGCGATCAAATAGTTTCTTCTCATAGACTGCCCACTTTGTTTTCTTGACCCAAGATATACCCTTTGTTCTCTTTTCGTAGATTCTTTGAACATTTGCCGTCAAGGCAAGAGTTTGGCTATCCATGTCGGTCTCGTGGAACACCTCGAGGTCTGAGGGCGATGAAGCATGTTTGTCCCGATATTTCTTTGACTTCCTCCGAATCTCTTCAGAATCTTCCAAGATTGACTGCAAAAGCCTCTCGGCAAGTTCTTTAATTTCAGCGTCGACCTTGATATATCGACACGTCCCCGTGAAGGGGTCAACGAGAATCCCAGCCGAGACACCCCATCGAGTCAACTGGAGCTTCAGCGCGTCGAATCGAGCCTGTGACTTGCGAAAGTCTTTACCAAAACGGCGGCCAAGCTCGACGTATTCAAAGCATTGTACAATAGACGTAAAGGTCCCAGCGACAGCGGCAGCAAGTGAAACGCCACTCATAACAAGTCCGGTAGCTTGGGCCGCCATTGAGTCGAAGCGTAATAGTCAGGAAAATAGAATAAGAACGACAAATACTATATGTCTTGATGAGATTGTGTTGATTGAGCGGTTCAGGTGTTACAAGATCAGGCTCTAACGGAAGGAAATTCTCAACAGACCAGGGCGTGATAAATAGTCTCATCACCTTAGGCAGCAACACCGAAACAGGGAGAAATTTTCAAGGACCAAGTGCGACCAGGCGTATGCAGCCATGCTTAGCTCATTATCTGATTGGATTCTGTTCTGATAATCGACCATTCAGGATCCTTGAATCTCAGCCTGAATGCCAAGAAGATGTTTCATGCGGCCGCAACACAGCCATCTCGATCATCATTGGACTACAAATGTATTGCTAATTCTAACTCGACGCCATCTGGCTGACGAACACGTAAGCAGAAATTTACGACCTTGGGAAATGGCTGCCCAACCTATCTAAACACCACATTTCCCCTCCTTGTTGGCTTCATACAATTTGCTGACGCCTCATCATGGACACGCCAGGACCTCCACCTGGGCATGGAAATCGCTACGACAAAACCATCAACGAAGGGGGTACCTTGCAACAGGGTGATATTTACGCAAACCAGATCAATCAATGTGAGTGCATACAGAGACGCGTTCTTGTTACCAATCCTTACATTAAGTCCACAGATTTAGGGGGACGAGAACGTGATGAATGTTTAAACGACCTACTATCAACCAATTCTCAAAATGACAAAGCCCAAATTGAGCTGAACAAAGGCGGTTTGTTCAAAGAAGCTTACCAATGGTTTCTTGATTCTACATCTTTCAAAATATGGAAAGATGAGATGAATGGAGGCTTACTCTGGGTCATGGGCGATCCTTATACAGGAAAGACTATGATGCTCTGTGGTATCATTGATGAGTTGATTCCTTCGACGAAATTGTCAAGTAAAGAGTCGGATACTCTTTTGACCTTTGCTTTCTTTCTAACTCCCGGGAGTAACAGCACTGGATCGTGCACCACAGCCCTAGCTGTTTTCTGTCGCCTCATCTGCCTCCTGGTAGTTCAGCAACCGCAACTCATTTCACATGTGCGCGCAAAGTACAATGAGATCGGCTCAAAGCTCTACACCGACTCTTCATACTGCAGTGACGCTGCTGGAGTTCTGGAAAACATGTTGAAGGATGTCAAAGCTCAGAAAGTGTATCTGGTGATCGACGCACTAGATCAATGCGAGACAGACCTAGATAAACTGCTCCATTTTATCACCAAGTGTGAAGCTTCTTCCGTCAAGTGGCTTCTTAGCAGTTCCAAAAGCTCATCCATCGGAATGGTACTACGGCATCATCGGTTCCTGGTCACAGAAGATCTCATGTCTGCATCAAATGCCTTGCATCTTTCAAAGGCCGTTTCTGCCTACATTAATCATGTCACTCCACAGCTTCACTGCGTCTTTGAGGATCATGACTTGGACGCTAAAATAAGGCAAAGGCTGGAGAAAAGCCCAACTGGCTCATTTCTATGGGTTTCACAGATTGTCCAAGAGCTCCGTCAGGTCGACACTAGCTGGGGAGTGGAGTCAGTATTCACTCAGACACCCAAGAGCCTGGAAGAATTCTATTTGACGGCCCTAGAACGAATCCTCTGTACTAAAGGAGACACTGCGAGCCACTGTGGTCGTGTGCTTGCTACAGTTCGTACAGCAAGCAAGCCGCTTTACCTTGGCGAGCTTGGAGTTCTTTCCAGGCTACCAAGAACCATGTCTGGAGACATAAAGTCGATTACGAAAGTGGTGCACTTATGTGGCATCCTTTTAAAAGTTCAAGATGATGGGACAGTTGATTTTATCCATCCTTCGGCGCGGGAATTTGTAGCTGGTATTCATTCGTACGAAACGACTTGGCACCCTGAATCGCCTTTCTGGTCAACAGTCAAGGCCAGTCACCTACATCTGTTGACGGCATGCCTTGACATCATGTCAGAGAATTTGCGACGCGACATGTATCACCTGAAGCAGCCGGATGTTTCTATCCATAGCATCAAAAGTCCCTCACCCAATCCTTTGGCAGCTCTTCGCTATTCGATAGTTCACTGGGCAGATCATCTACAGCCCGCTGCGCTAGAAGATACTGCCATTTGTGGTCGAGCTGTAGCATACCACTACCATATCCATGACTTCTTGAAGATAAATATCATGTTCTGGATTGAGGCTTTGAGTATCTGCGGTCAGATACCAGGTGGCATGAGAGCACTAGTCAAGGCCCAGCAATACCTTTCGGTTAGTTACCTTGTTACTATTTCTTCCCAAGCACGAAGCTAAAAGCGACCTAGCACTTACCCTACAAAGTCTACCATGTAAGCTATCTGGTATAGGTCTTTTTGCATGCTAATCCCTGATAGAAACAAGACTTAAGCGAGGAGATACAACGGAGAATCAAGTTTCATGATGAAAATCGCTGTCAGTTTGCCCTGTCACCGACAGCACTCCATCTTATTAACATCGAAGATGAAAATTTTCCTTCGCCTCCCGATAGATACAGCAAGATGATTCATGATGGTTACCGCTTGGTATCTGACTTAAGACATTGCATCCAAGAGTATCCTTTACAGGTGTACTACGCTGCCCTTGTATTTGGATGTACAGAAAGCTCATTATTTAAGTCTATTTCTCACAGACCGTCATGGGTTAGCTCTACTCCTGCACAATCGTCATGGAATGTTGTGCGGTGCTGCATTGAAGGCCAAACTGGACCTATTACATCCCTCGGCTTCTCTCCTTCGGGTGAGAAGCTAGCTGTGGTTGGAGAATGGGTTCAGGTTCGCAACTCGCATACCACAGAGCTACAGCAGACTCTTAAAATGTTTGAGAGCTCACCTATAGCATGCAGATTCATAGACCATGAGCAGAAGCTCCTCATAGTATTACGTGACCACACAATTCAAGTATGGTGCGTGGACACTGGCATCATCCTTCAGGAGATAAAGCCAGATACTGTGGCTATCGAATCTGTGGCCTTCTCAGTAGATGGCCAGTATATCGCATATGGAGGACAAAACGGTACTATCTTGCTACAAAAGATGGTACTGGGGACCCTTGAGCCTCAACTGCGACTTCAGCAGTCCAGCTCTTTGCAAGGTCATACAGGCGCGGTCATATCATTGTCCTTCACTCACGATGGTAAGAGCCTGGTTTCAACGGCCTCGGACCATCATATTAGAATATGGGATATCCGAACCGGCGCTTCCAAGCTTCTGCGCGATACGAATGAAAGTTCAGTCTTGTCAAAGACCTCCTGGCCTCGAGTAGTCGCTTGTTCTCCATACAACGATGCAATAGCGGGAGGGTTTAGCGATGGAAGGGTTCTGCTGTGGGAAACGATCGCTGGTGGCCATTATCGAGTTTTAAAAGGGCATACGGACTGCATCCTCTCAATCGCATTTTCGCAAAACGGTTCAAAGATCGCTACAGCTTCCAAGGACGGGACTGTAAGAGTTTGGGATACCGAGTTATGCGTGCTGCAGCAAACTCTTCTTTCCCACTTCGGTGACTCTTTTCGATCGGTCATGTTCTCGCCTGATGATACTCAGATTGTATCGGGATCGCCCGGCAATACTATTTGCTTCTGGGACGCGGTTATCGCGGCTGCATCAAGGACTAGAACATCTAGCTATGTTGTAGCGAAGAACATAGGCAAGGCATTTGGTGAATATGAGTCACCCTTCATCATCGGCAATAATAAAGGGTTCAGACTCGCTGTCTGTCGAAGTCACCGAGTTCAGCTATGGGCTGAAGAATTGGATCGAACTTCCTACACATTAGAGCTTGTTCGCCGTTCTCTAGCCTGCTCTGTTGCATTCTCAGCTGCGCGACAGGCTATCGCAATTGGGTCACAAGACGGAGTAGTGAGACTCTGGGACGTAAAAACTGGTCAAAAGCGTGGGGCCATTCCCTCACACGCCGGAGGAGGGCGCCTTGTGTTGGGCAATATGATACACAGCGTGGCATTCTCTAGCGACGGCAAAATGCTCGCCTCAGGGTCCGGAACAGGGCGTGCTAGAGATCCAGGTTGTGATGACTCTGTTCGCGTGTGGGATCTCGAAGGTTTGAGAGAAGTCGCAGTGTTTCGAGGCCACAACGGCCCAATTCTCGCTCTGGCCTTTTCCAGCGATAATCAGCAGCTTGTGGTCGTGAGACGAAACACGGCTCCCAATGGCAATCCATCCAGCTACGGCATTTATCAATACGAAGTTGTGCTATGCCACATGTCTGGAAATCAGAGATTACTTTTCAAAGCTGGTATACCTGGGATTACTGTGTACGCACTTACACTGTCACCGGATGCCTCATTACTGGCCGTGGCGTCAACTACGGGATATGTAGATATCTGGGATCTCTTTGGTAAGATTTCAGGCGACCAGAGATTCCGGATCTCGCAGTCAGTCGTAAGGTGTCGGCTGAAGGCACCGAAACACCCTCTTATGTGTTTCTCGCCTGACTCTCGTAAGTTGGCCGTTGCGTCACATTCTCACGCGCCGCGAGGCAAAGTCTGGCTGTGGGACCTTGAAGCCAGGGCACTTCGCCAGGTTCTTGAAGGCCACAAAGACTTTATATTGGCAATTGAGATCTCAGCAGATGGTAAGCGTCTGATGTCTGTGTCACAAGATGGCATGGTACTCGTCTGGGCGATTGATGTACCTCCGATGTGGGAGACGGATGTGAGTTCGCAGCTTTGTCTCCATAGTAGGCCCGAGGAAGTTCGCACACCGAAGGCGAGTTTTGCACTAGATCTTTCCAATTCATGGGGAGTTAGTGAGGATAGGCGTTGGATTGCGTGGAGAGGACGGAACGTCTTCTGGCTACCTCCGGTGTATCGCGCAATGGACATCACAGCAACAGAAAAGGAAATTGTGTTTAGATCTCAATCAGGAGAACTAACTGAATTAACCTTTTCTGGAGATGTTTATATATAGGCAATTAAACCTTGAATAGTATTCCATACAGTTGAGGATTTGAAAAGTGCTCACCGTTAGGGTCTTAAGCTAAGACAATATATTAGTGATGCGTAATTCCACTTCTTGGTGGGAAAACTTTCTTACTAACTCTAAGGACTTCTATAGAGGTATGTCTACTTAAACACTCTATTTCGTTTATTATTCCAGGGCTGTAATGGAAGAGATGATAGGATATTGTGTAACTGGAAGATAAAGTCCAAATGCCCTGTCTATTGAGCTTAGGGTAGTGGTGTTTACGCTTGCATCTCCGCGGGGAGACCGTATTTCTCCACACTAGTCAAGACATCTCCATAGAGTCACCCCGCTAAGTCCGCCCCTAACTGATTTTACTGTTCTGGAAGGACTACCTCAGAATCTGGCATTAAGACGGTCCTCAGCAGTACATAGATCTAGGTTTTTCTGGCCCTCGTGGTCTCTTGATCTTGTATACTACACTTCGTAGACTTGATTAAAGACACAGCGGGCCGTAATCTAACAATGGCAGGGCCTTCATCTCAGTTGCAATTCTAGTTGCTAGATACGGTGTCGATGTGGAGCCGGACTCTTTATCTGGATATGAAACTACAGAACAATACCTAGACCTCAGTCACCTCATCCTCTCGGTTCGTCACTATAACCTCCTTCTGTCTCCATCGCTGCACCAGTGGTAGACCAACACCAGTCCACAATGTCAAAGCCACAACCCAGGCTAGCGCACTGCCCCATCCATGCGTCTTTGAAAACTCAGGAGCCTCACCCGATGCCATCTGAATCTGTTGGAAGGGAATGACCACCGCAGATCCAACAGAAACCATGAAGCTCAGTACAAAAGCGCGCTTCTGCTGGTCGCCACCACAGGCCTCGTTGGCCCACCCTGCAATTAGAGGTGTGAAGCAGCCATAGCAGCCGTGCATGATGAAAGCCGCCATTCGGAGCTTGTGAGGAACGTCCCAGGCTGTGAGGATGGAGTAATTGAGAATCATCCAGCATCCTACAACGCCACAGACTAGAGCACGCCCACCGAGCTTATCGGCGATATAGCCTGTTGATACCATGACGACAAAGTTGACGGCACCGATACAGGTTGGAATGTTGTTGATCTCGGGTACCGTGTACCAGCCGGTCTTCTTCAAGTAAATTCCGAAGTATTGCATCACGTAGCTGCTTTGCATTAGACGCCGAATATGCTAGGAAGATACGAGTTGCCTTACCTTCCACATGTCAAAGTCCAGAAAGAGTATGCTGCCGTGAATGAATAGACCTGCCATGAGCCAAAGATTCGACGTACAACACTCCAGTCCATCTTCCCCACAGGCTTGCGGCCCTCCTCTTCGATACGCTGGCGGGCCCTTTCCCTTTCCCATTCATTAAAATAGAATGCATTTGTAGTATGTGGAGTATCAGGAAAGGTGATCTGAACATGTCAGCAAGAAGTCGTCATGATAATAAGAAATGAGAACTCACGAATCCATAGGCCGCAACTGGGATAGCAAGGATGAAATCGAAGATAAATAACCATCGCCAGGCGGACATGCCGCCTTTACCATGCATGCCGGTAAACAGAGCAGCTTGGAGATATCCAGAGAACATCTGGCCGATAACACCGCTCATGACAAACAGCCCGCTTCGACGCGCCAACTCGCTCTTGCGATACCAGGAGCCTAAGCAGTACATAACACCAGGCCAAGCGGCAGACTCAAATGCACCGATGAAGAAACGAAGGACATAAAATTGATAGGCGTGGTTGCATTTAAACAGAGCCAGGACAAAGACTGACCAGGTTATGAGGCAGCTTGAGAGCCAAATTCGAGGACGCAAAACAGTGATGATCAAGTTGGAGACGAGGCCGCCAAGGATCGTTCCAATAGAGAAATAGGTGTTCATCCACGAGAGTTCGTTTCCAGGGCCAAAGCCGAGTTCATCCGCCATTCCTGATACATAAGCATTGGAAATATTGTTTTGGTCGAGCTGCTTTAATTAACACAGTGTGTCGGCTGGAAAGATAGTACATACCTGCTTGATGAAAAACATCAGACATGCGAAACTCAACATGAACCAATCAAGCTTGAAAATGAGCTTCTTTTCCTCTGGTGAGGTTCCAGGCTCATGCCAGCTGAACCATCTTCTTTTGTTAGCCACCGTAGCAAGATCATTGTTCTTTAAGCTTGCAGGTGCAGGTCCAGAAGTGATGGAAGCACGATTCTTAGCATCGATAGCAGGAATTGAGGGTGCTGTATTAATGGCATTATCACCAACTGCCTGATTAGCCATTGTGACGATTTGCCGGGGACTGGTTGTGAACGCTGAAAGGGGATGCGGAATCGATATGGAGGAAACCCCAGTGGGAGCATCAATATTTCAGTGTTCTGTTCATGTAGCACCAAGTTCCATCAACCATACAATTTGCCATTAGATGGGCAATTGCGTGCTTCGGCGAACCCTGTGTTATTCGCGCACTGAGGCCGCAATCATTACCCAAAGAGGCAACTTGGTTCCCTGTCGGGGGAATCCCGCCCGCTGAAGATCGGTGAACCAAGTCAGTCGCTCACGTTCGGATCATCCTGGTCGTCTTCGATCGCTTCTATCATCCTGACGTTGACGGAAGCAATTCTGCTGGTTATTCTGTGTCCTGTTAATTGTGCCCTTGGACGAGTCTTCACCAGGAGCAAAATGGTTGAATTCGTCACTGCAAATGGAGCTCAGCTCGCTTACGAGCTGAGCGGACCCCAAGATGCGCCGTTAATGATTACTCTTCATGGCGGAAGAGGAATGGGTAAGTTCTGATGACTTGAACCAAAGCTATACGTCTGATAATGCTAGGTGATCATAGGTCCGACTACAAAGTATACAGTCGCCTCAACGATAGAATCCGCGTGCTTTCGTTTGACTTCCGGGGGCACGGCCAAAGCTCCCGTACCAAGCCCTATACTTTTAAACAGATTGTCGATGATATCGAGGCTGTACGGCAGTACTTCTCAGGACCTGATGACAAAGTCATTATCTGTGGTGGAAGTTTTGGAGGGTTTCTGGCGCAGCAATATGCCATAACCTATCCTTCCAAAGTCTCGCACTTGATCCTGCGAGGGACTGCAGCTTCGCATCATCGTAGGTCTCATAACTATTTAGTTTGAGCCTCTTATTCTGACTAGTTTGTAGACGAAGATGGCGCCATTAAGACCCTCGAAGCCAGAATCAGCAAAGTACCCAGCTTCTCTAAAGAGATGTTGCGAGACAAGGTCTTTGGCGCATATGACGACGACGACGACTTCAGACTAGTCCATTTTGCTATGATGCCTTTGTATCGGGATGATTACGATGCAAATGCCGGGCTCAAGGCTTGCCGAGATACAGTTTATGTCGCGGAGTCTCACAGTATGTTATCTATGCCATGTGATCATGGAGTATGACACTGACAGTATAGATGATCTTTATTCGAAGGACGAAAAGTACTTCGATTACGTTGACCAATTGGGTAGCATCCAGGCAAAGACTTTAGTTATCGTTGGCGACCAAGACTGGATATGTCCATCAGGTTAGCCTGTCAGTTGACTTATGAGTGCTCATTTACTGACAGGCTTAGATAACTCGAGGTTAATTGCTGATCAGATCAGGAATGCGGAATTACTCGTGGTTCCTGGCGCAAACCATAGCGTGCATATTGAAAAAACAGACTTGGTCATTTCCAGGATCAGGGACTTTTTGGAATTATCGGACCATTCTAATCTGGACTAAGCTATTGTTATCGACTATCTTGTGCGTAACCATTTACCCATATAGAACTGCATCCTTTCTGCTTAGGCGTAGCTTGACGATGATGAAATCTCGCGTTGTGCTGTTTAGTCTACATGTAACCGTTTTCAGCTTCAAGCAGTAGTCAAGATAAGATGCCTTGCGAATGTAACCATCTATTAAGCGATGTTAATAACGCAACAGGTAAAATGCCAAAGTGATCGGCGAAAGCCAGTTCGGAGGAGGAGCGATATGGGGAAATTTCTTCATTAGGGAAAAATAAGTCGGGGCCAGACCGATCATCGATGTAGATTCCCATTGCGCCATAACGGAAATAATGGGCCTGCATTATTCAAGCATGTCGTTTCAATCAACGATACAAAACAAGCCTTAGACTGCATTATGTGCTTATGCAGCACGGTTTGAGAGATCAAAGTCGGCATAATGGGCGATATTCGTGTTTCGATCGATAGGGGCGGCACGTTCTGTGATGTTATCGCTACAGGCGCAGATGGAGAGAAACCGTTCATTTTCAAGTTGTTATCAGAAGACCCCTCCAATTACCCTGATGCACCAACTGAGGCAGTCCGAAGAGTCTTAGAGAAGTACACGGGAAGGGTGATCCCCGTTAGTGAGAAGCTTGATGCTTCAAGAATAGGTAAGCTTGGCAGCCACGGTGCTTTCTTTGTTGGGACTAATAGAGATCATAGTATCATGCCGTATCGGGACCACGGTTGCTACAAATGCCCTCCTCACGGGCAATGGTGAAAGGTTTGCTTTTGCAACTACCAAAGGCTTCAAAGACGTCTGTGTTATCGGAGACCAGTCTCGTCCCGAATTATTCAACCTTGAGATTCGCAAACCAGCCGCCCTGCACTCTACTGTTCTGAAAATTGATGAAAGGATCACCATAGAAGACTACGATCTGAACCCTCACAAGAAAGTAACAGTCAACATAGAGGGCGATCCGGACTTAGTCAAAACTCCAAGCGGTGAAGTCATTCGAATCCTCAAGAGACCCGATGAAAGAGTCATTCGACAGCAGCTCGAAAGCCTGCGCAAACAAAGCTACACATCGCTCGCCGTATGCTTCATGCATGCCTACCTCTTTCCAGATCACGAGAAGATGGTAGCTCGGATCGCAAAGGACGTCGGTTTCACATTCGTCACTATCTCGTCTGAGACAAGCCCAGTGATCAACTTCCTCAGAAGAAGCAACTCCACTTGTTCAGAAGCCTACCTGTACCCCATCATTAGACGATATATCGACAATTTTGAAGCAGGTTATAAGACTCCCCCTCAGAGGGTAGATTTCATGTGCTCTGATGGTGGTCTTAAGCAATCTGATAAGTTTCGAGGAAACGAGGCACTCTTGAGCGGACCAGCTGGCGGTGTTGTGGGTACAGCAAAATGTTTCGACGTTAACGAGGGAACACCTATCATTGGATTTGACATGGGCGGTACAAGCACTGATGTCTCGAGATATGACGGAAAATACGATTTTCTACAACAAACGACAATTGCCAGGCGAACTATCAACCTATCCATGCTCAATATTGCTACTGTTGCTGCGGGAGGTGGATCCATCTTGTTTGCCCGCAATGGACTGTTAGTAGTTGGGCCAGAGTCTGCTGGGGCGCACCCTGGTCCTGCATGCTACAGAAAGGGAGGTCCTCTGACGGTTACAGATGCCAATCTGTTCCTCGGACGGCTCGTACTTTCCTCATTCCCCGCCATCTTTGGAGAGTCTGGAGATCAAGAACTGGACACCGAAGTCGTGGCTCGCAGGTTTGAGCATATTACACAAGACTTCAACAGACAGACGTCCCAGAATCTCACACCCGAGGAGGTAGCCTCAGGCTTCTTGAACATAGCGAACGAGACGATGAGTCGACCTATTCGAAACGCTACAGAGGCTAGAGGCTTCGCTCCTGAGAGCCACGATCTCGTGAGCTTTGGTGGTGCAGGTGGCCAGCATGCCTGCGCCATAGCTGATAAGCTCGGCATAAAGCGTGTGATCATACACAAACTGTCATCGCTACTCTCAGCACATGGTATCGCGCATGCAGAGCTTCAGTGTGAGGTATTCGAGCCGTTCGCAGCCGAGCTGGACGGAAAAGCCGTGGAAGGGGTGAAAGCTCTCTTATCAGCTCTAAAGAGCAAGGTAACTGAAGAATTGGTGTCCCAAAAAGCTTCACAGGAAAGCTTGGTCTTCGATGAGGCACTTGTGTTGAAGTACTTTGGCACTGACACGAATCTCTCCATCTCTAAACCAGCTGATGGCAACTATGCCGCAGCGTTCACGGCTATGCATCTACGAGAATTTGCCTTTTCTATGGATAGACCTATCATTATCGAGTCTGTTAAAGTTAGAGGCTCGGGAAGCACCGGCGCACCGAGTCATGAGACGTCAGCATCCAAGGAGCTAGCTTCAAGTAAACGAACGGTGTTCTCCGACTATACTGTGAGGCAGAAGGTATACCTTGATGGCTCGTGGCAGGATACGAAAGTTTTCAGACTGGATGATGTTCCTGAGGGAAGTCTTATTAACGGCCCGGCAATTATCATCGATGAGACGCAGACGATCCTTGTTGAACCCCTCTTCGAGGCACATGTTCTGGTCAACTATGTTATTTTGGAAAAGAAACTTTCTGAAGAGCAATCGCCCAAGGCTTCTATTTCACGGACCTTATCTACACCGAAGGAAACCCTAAGTCCCATCCAACTATCCGTGTTCGCGCACCGTTTCATGGCCATCGCCGAGCAGATGGGTAACACCCTCCAGCGAACATCCATCTCGAGCAGCATAAAAGAACGCCTCGACTTTTCCTGCGCCATCTTTTCGCCTGAAGGCAAACTCGTCGCCAACGCTCCTCACATCCCTATTCACCTCGGAAGTATGCAATTTGCCGTCCAAGCTCAGCACCGCCACTGGAATGGAAAGCTCAAACCTGGCGACGTTCTTCTAACGAACCATCCCTCTTGGGGCGGGACACACTTACCTGACTTGACAGTGGTTACACCTGTTTTCGTCGGAGATCGGATTGCTTTCTACGTTGCGTCTCGGGGCCATCATACCGATATCGGCGGTATGGGTATCACCAGTATGATGCCCGAGTCGAGGTCTCTATGGGAGGAAGGTATAATCGTACCCTCCATGAAGATCGTCAGCAGTGGCGAGTTCCTTGAAAGCGAGGTCCGGGCCGCCTTTGAAAAAGTTGGTACTTATCCTGGCTGCAGCGCAACACGTCGTATACAAGATAACATCTCAGACCTCAAAGCACAGACCTCAGCAAACCAACGTGGCATAAGCCTTCTTCAAAAGCTATGTGATGAGTATTCGCTGCAGGTGGTGCATGAGTACATGACGGGTATTCAAGATAATGCAGAGCTAGCAGTACGGGAGTTCTTTAGGAAACTGGCTCGTGAGCATCCAGGTCCTCTATCGGCGACAGATTATCTGGATGACGGGACTGCCATGAAAGTCAGGATCAGTATCGACAAGAACACAGGCAGTGCGATTTATGACTTTGCTGGCTCAGGTCCCCAGATGTGGGGTAATTACAACTGCCCCATCTCTATCACCCACTCGGCGATCATCTACAGCATCAGATGCTTGGTCAATCTCGACATCCCCTTGAACGAGGGTTGTCTAGCACCATGCGATATTCGCGTGCCTGCTGGCTCTATCCTTAATCCCACTCCGACAGTGGCCATCTGTGGCTCAACTCTAGCAAGCCAGCGAGTCATTGATCTAGTCCTCCGTGCTTTCGGTCGCTTCGGCGCCAGTCAAGGTTGCGCAAATGCTCTCGGCTGGGGCATGGGAGGCAAGAATCAAATGACGGGTGAGATTGAACCTGGGTGGAACTATGGAGAGTCGATTGGCGGAGGAGTTGGTGCTGGTGAAGGCTATAACGGCGAGAGCGGCGTACATGTAAGTCCTGCTTTGCTTCTTTCGCGTGGATGTTGAATTGTTAACTCACGGTATCTAGGTTCACTCTACAAACACTCGTCAAACCGATAGTGAAGTAATAGAAAAGCGCACTGCCGTCCTTGTACGAAGATATGGCCTCCGAGAGGGTAGCGGGGGGAACGGTCGTTGGCGTGGGGGCGATGGCATCGTTCGCGAAATTGAAGCCCGTGCAAATCTCAAATTTAGCATCTTGAGTGATCGGCGAGTGTATAGACCTTACGGAATGGCTGGGGGCTATGGCGGCCAAAACGGCAAGAATCTTGCTTTCAAGTTCAACGAGGATTATGAGTTGGAAGCGATTAATCTGGGTGGCAAGGCAATTGTGCATCTTCAGCCTGGAGAGTACATCCAAGTCAACACCCCTGGTGGGGGAGGCTATGGAACGCCAGATGATGAGGAGGTTGACGCAGAGTTTGATAACTTTCACAAGCCCTTTACTTAAGAGTAAAAGGTGCATTAATTCAAGTTTATTAAAAGTTCTCTGACTAGGCAAAAGATTAACTTGCTATCTCTGAGAATATTCAGAAGCCACGTCTACTTAAGATTACCATTTCGTTTATAACTTCAGGGTTATGTTGTAAAAAGAAAATAGCACTGTTTAAGCCTCTGTTTGAAAAGTCATAAGCTTGATGGCCTTGTACAAGGCTGACGGCAAGAAAAAAAAGTGAAAAGAAAATAGCATATTGTGTAACTAGAAGATGAAATCAAAATACACTATCTATTAGACTTAGGGTAGGTTGAAGGTGTTGGGCACTGTGCCGCCGTTGCCGTCTAAGCCCAGCGGCTGTGCTCACACCACCAATTAAACGGGTTGGATTTAGCGCTGAGCCACAAGCGGGCTGATTCTTGTCGATCGTAAGGCTGCGCGATGGGTCACGGGTTGACTTATTTATTGAGGATATTAATAATATCTCACCGTTCAATTCTTAGCATTTCAGCCATTCTGTAGGAAAAATGCGACTTATTAATACCACGACGCTCGAAGTCGAAGAATTCTTCGATGTCTCCATCCCAGAATATGCTATTTTATCGCATACCTGGGGCGACGGCGAAGTCTCACTGCAAGACTGGGCTGATCGCAAGAACCGTCGCTTCAAGCCTGGGTTCCAGAAGATCATCTGGGCTTGTACTCAAGCTGCCAAAGACAAACTGAGCCACGTTTGGGTGGACACCAACTGCATCGACAAGAGCAGTTCGGCAGAATTATCCGAAGCTATTAATTCCATGTTCAGATGGTATCGACGATCCGCGGTCTGCTATGTGTACTTGGAGGATGTGTCTGCCATGACTTTGGATGAATGCACGAAACGGGACAGTGCATTCAGAAACGCGAGATGGTTCACAAGAGGCTGGACTCTCCAAGAACTCATAGCACCGCCAAATGTCAGTTTCTTCTCAAGCAACTGGACTCTAATAGCCACAAAGTCCGAGTTAGCACCTTGCATCACCGAGATCACAGGCATTCCATGGTCATGTCTCCTCAAGGGTAGGCTGTCCAAGGCACATCCATTGCGGAGATACAGCGTTGCACAGAGAATGGCTTGGGCCTCAAATCGCTCAACGACACGTATCGAGGATCAGGCCTACTCTCTCCTCGGACTCTTCGACATTTCCATGCCGCTTGTATACGGCGAAGGCTTTGAAGCTTTCACGAGGCTGCTTGGAGAGATCATACACAAATACGCAGATCATAGCTTCTTCGCATCCCGACTGCAATATGTCGATTTCCTCCCTCGCTCGCCTTGGGAGTTCTCCGACTCTCAGTCCGTGGTTGTTAGCAGCTCACCACAGCTGCAGAGACATTACACACCAAGAGACCATTCCTACTCGTTTCATCTGACCAACACCGGACTGCAGATCACTTTGCCCGTTGTGCCTACTTTGGTTCCTCATTTCGTGTTTGGCGTCCTTGACTGCTGGGACATTGAGAGTGCGAGTACCACGACAACGCGTCATGTATCGCGGATATGGATACCACTCGTTCGACGGGGAACTGGTGAATCGCAGCGGTATCTACGATTGATTTGGCCTCAAACGTTCTTCCCAGTAAAGATGGCTCGGAAGCATAATATAATGTTCCACGAAGAAGAGGAAATTTCCCTCAGAGGCGAATTTACATCATTTGGTTCAGAAGAGCCTTCCGATCACGTGGACACAGTATCGACCGCGATGCAAAAAAGCATTTTGGTTAAAAAGCCATATGCGACCATCCTATCAGTCCCTACATGGAAGCCTCGTGAAGCAGGCAGTCCATTTCTCCTCTGCTTTCCCCGAGGAACAGCAGACTATCGTCTATACGGCATCTTCCCCAGCGACCATGAGTCTGATACAGCGTGGGCATCGGAGACACCACCTGAACTGCCACTGATAATGCCACGCCGAATTAGCGGGCGCAACTACCAGGCGCCTGATAACGAGCTGTTTGGAAATGAAAAAACGGACATCTACGCTGCAATCGTCGTGTTTAAGAAGAAAGGATCAAAACCGCCCAGATTCGTTGCTATCTTTTTGACAAATGTTGCACAACAGGATAAAGGGAAGATAATCTTCGAGCCTAGAAGTAAAGTGATCCCAAACTGGTCCCCAACGCAAGATGCGGATCTGGAAGCAGTTGATTTCTCTACCTTCCCTGATGTTGAGTTCGATGGCGATACGTTGGTTACGGTGCAGAAGATAGCTAGCAACCCTAGGATAACGGCTCAAGGCCGCGAACATCGGTTTGCTGGACTCACGCAAATTATCTTTGATAGGGAACAGATGATGGAAGAGTTACGCTTACAGCCAGACAGAGAAGACAAGGCATCTAGGGGGATCTTGCAGCACTATGGCCGAGAATCATCTGACGAAGAGACTCACAGTCAATATGGTACTTGAGCCTTGTATCCGAGTTAATGAATGATAGAATATATTTTATATACAGTTGAAATAATATTGAAAGTAGCTTGCATCACCAGTTGACACTATCACATTTAACAGATCTGCTGGTAGTCTCCAATCAACGGGCAAACCGTGACAGTCTTACCGACTAGGTTGGGGCAGCCTGGGAAGTAGCCTAGACAGAACTCGGCAGTGAAGCGGGTGTCCATATACTCCGACCAAGTGGCAGCAGGAAAGCACTACAAAAGATTTTCTTAGCAATTGTTTCAACAAGGCGCGAAACTGTCATCTCAAGCCCCTCTTATGGATAGGAAGGGAGAAAAAAAAGCGAAGTGCGGCTGTTTCTCTCTGACTTGTAGCGGGCTCGGAGGAGGGTAGTCAGGAACATCTTCATTTTGAGTGATGATAGAGGGAACATGAATGGCTAAATAGTTATATCCGGTCTTCTAGTAATCAGGGGGAGTCCAGTATATGATCTGATTGTCAAAGTAGGACACTTGGCATTGATGCCTCTTACTCATGACTTAGTCAAGCGTTGTTTATAACATGCTGCCTTGACGATTAAACCAACTCCCTCACCTTAGCCCTAGGCTGTTGCTTCGAGTCACTTTCAAAAGCCTCCTCTGCCGTCCTTGTCTTCAAAGACCCAAGCTTTCTTAATGATTCTCCACTTGCAAACAGCTGATCGACTTCTTCCAAAATTCGGCCCTTGAGCTCTGGAATAAAGAAGTACGCGAGAACGACCATGGCTACACAAAAGCTTCCATAGATAAAGCCGACCTTGGCACCAAGTGCTGCATAAGGCTTGCTGAGAAGGTAGGGAAGTGTGAAGGATGTCGCAAAAGTGGTCAAGACGGAAATGACCGAGGCGAGAAGGTTCGTCTTCTCTTTGATATGACTTGATGCGGCCTCAGAAAGGACTATGTACGATACTGGTGCCCATGATAGTGCATATGCCGAAGAGAAATGGATGAAAGAAGCAACCTAGGTGAAGTTAGTGAGATGAACCGCTTGATAAACTGAAAAGCTTACAAGAGTGTTCTTTTGTGTCTCTGTAGGGTCCTTGATAGTCCCGACAGAGCCAACAATTAAAAGAAATACAGCCATGCCAGTGCCGCCGATTAAAAGTAAGACTCTTCTACCGACCAGGTCGACAGTAAACCAGGTGATGAACAAACAAGCAAGGCCAGCGACAGAACTTAGGACAGAGAAGACAAAGCTTCTCGCGCCGAACCCCTGCGAGAGGTAGAAGATGACGGAATATTGCGAGGCAAAGGCCTGACCTGTAATCTGCTGTCCAAACATGGCGAGTATGGCTACCATAGTACAGCGTTTATTCTTAGCATCAAAAAGCTCAGACCATTTACCCTTGTGATCACTCGAGTGGGCGTGTTGGATAGCTTGAATCTCGAATTCGATTTCTTCTTCGGCCTTATCCTTTCGGATTCTGCGGAGGGACTTGGTAGCTTCCTCCACACGATCTTTAGCCAAGAGCCTACTATCGTTAGTGTTGCGCATAGTCTTCGAGGGGGGTATACGAACCAGCGAGGACTTTCAGGGACCCAAAACCATAGAGCGAGCAAGAAAGTCGGTGCGATGAATTGCAAGGCCACTGGAATGTGCCATGCAGCGTTGGTCTTCATCGAGCTGGTGCCCCAAGTAACTAGCGACGCCACCAGAGAGCCAAGGAGAATCATGAGCTGGAGCGAAGAGGTAATAAGGCCCCGCAGAGCCTTCGGGGCTGTCTCGGCTTGGTAGATTGGTACAACAACAATGGTCATGCCCGTCATGGCGAAGGAAATGAAGCGTCCGGTGGTGAACTGAGCAGCTGTGGTTGCGGTCGTCTGGGGAAGAACACCACTTTCTATAATCAGTAGGAGAAAAATTAGGGCAAGGAGGAAAGACTTACACAAAAGAGGCAATGATGAGACCCATGAGAGCGATCTTCCTACCCCATCGTTCGGCAATGACGCCGCAAATCACGGTACCCAAGGCCTTTCCGATGAATGGAACAGATGTCATGACAGATGATAGCCATGGCTGGAGGGAACACTTTCCTGTTTCTTCATCGCAGGTACCGAATTGACGACCAAAAGCTCGCATTCCTTGGACGGAACCAAAATTGCCGACATCGTAACCGAAGTTGAATGAGCAGAAGCACATGTACCTATGAGAAGTCATCAGTAGGTGTTGAGAAAGTACAGGGAGGGCAATGATGGGAGTATAGCGGCTGTGGGCAGTCATTTTACATCAATAGGAAGACCATGGTCCCAGTCATCTCGCTGAAGCGACCGCTTTTGGCGGCGGTGATAATGTCCGCCATGATGCTGCAAGCTTCAAAGTTCGGACTGTAATAAAATATGAGAATAAGATGTCTAGTAAGAGTTGTTGCATTTAACTGAGCGCTGGTGGCCACAAGATGTGACGTCTTAGAACAGAGGTTGGGAACCTCTTTATACAAGCACGTCCATGACAGCCAACATGTGGACTGGAATCATAAATCGAAGACCGGGTATCAATAGCCACAGCTAGCCAATAACGCCATTCAACCCCAGGATCAGACAAAATGCCAATCGACAAATGGTATTCCCCAGATCTTGGTAATTATCACTTTGCTCAGATGAAATTGGGAAGGAATATGGAGACCTGGGCCTCACCGGCAGCGAGAGCCGGCGCTAAATCGGCTGAGCCAGGACCGCGGCTCCGAATAGAGTCAGCGGGAGTCGGAGCTATTACTTGGCCTTCTATGAGGCGAACGTTGTGAAAGCCGTTTCGTTCTTATCGATTAAAATTGCACCATTTCTCAAAGTGTTAGATCTCCTGATTATTTTATCGTTACCTTAGGCAAAGTTGTCTTTCAAATCACTCGGCTGGCTTTGAACACCACTTGACATCATCAACCATGGGCTCTCTACCTTCTACAAGGCCAAATTTCCTGGTCATCGTCGCCGATGATCTCGGCTTCAGTGACTGCGGCTGTTACGGCTCAGAAATCTCAACAACAAACATTGATCGCCTCGCCTCAGAAGCCGGGGGCATTCGCTTCACGGAATTCCACGTTGCAGCGGCATGTAGTCCAACAAGGTCTATGCTCATGACGGGCACGGATCACCACATCTCTGGGTTAGGTCAGCTTCAAGAGATCACCAGGAGTTCACCTGCTCACAAGGGCAAGCCTGGTCATGAAGGCTATCTCAACGAGAGAGTTGTTGCGCTCCCCGAATTGTTGAGAGATGGAGGGTATTTCACTTGCATGAGCGGCAAGTGGCATCTTGGCCTCAAACCGGAGCATCATCCGAATAAGAGGGGGTTTAAGAAGAGTTTGGCTCTACTGCCCGGATGTGCAAATCACTATGTTACGTAAGTCCACTGAAGAAGGTTGTGTGTTTTCTAATAGGCGTAGCGTATGAACCCGAGTATCAAGACCCCAAGTCTGAGCCGGGAAAGTTCTTCGAGACAGCTGTACGAGCCCTGCATGCCGAGGACGGCAAATTTCTCGCTGAGAGTGAACTAGTTCCAAACTGGTATTCTTCAGATGGCTACACCGACAAACTGCTAGGCTACCTCTCCAACCGTACAGAGGAAGAGCGTCAACAGCCTTTTTTCGCGTATCTACCGTTCTCAGCACCGCACTGGCCACTACAAGCTCCAAAAGAGTCATGCGACAAGTACCGCGGCTTCTACGATGATGGCCCCGAAGCGCTTCGACAAAAGCGTCTGCAGAATCTCAAAGAACTGGGCCTGATTGACAAATCTGTTGTCCCTCATCCAGTGACGACTATGGCTGGTGAACCTGCCGAGTGGGACCAGCTCGACGACGAAACCAAAGCTGCGAGTGCACGTGCTATGGAGGTTTACGCTGGTATGGTCGATCGTATGGACTGGAATATTGGCCGAGTGATTAATTATCTCATGGATAACAAGGAGTATGATAACACAGTCATTCTGTTCATGAGTGACAATGGAGCTGAGGGAGCAAGCTATGAGGCGTTTCCTCTTGTCGGGACTACCATAATGGATCACGTCCATAAGTACTACGATAACAGTTTAGAGAACATTGGCCGAGGTAACTCCTTCGTCTGGTACAGTTCCAGATGGGCTCAGGCGGCTACAGCGCCGTCAAGGCTGTACAAGATGTTTTCAACGGAGGGTGGATGCAGAGTACCCCTTGTCGTCAAGCCTACGGCTGATATCGCGTCAAAGGCTGGCGGCAGCATTGTTACGGACGCATTCTGCACGGTCATGGATATTGTTCCCACCATCTTGGAATATGCTGGCTTGAGTCACCCAGATACTTACTCTGGAAGGCCAGTCATGCCTCTTCGCGGTAAAAGCTGGAAGCCTTTCTTGAGCCAGCTTGAAACGATATCGCGATCATCACCAATTCACGATAAAGATTACGTTGCGGGCTTTGAGGTCGCTGGTTCAGGCGCCCTTCGCCGCGGAGACTGGAAAATCACCTTCGTCCCTAAGCCAAAGGGTCCTCAACGATGGGAGTTATTCAACATCAAGAATGATCCCGGGGAGACGAACGATTTAGCACAGGCTGAGCCTGAGTTGATGGCAGAGATGCTGAAGCTATGGGAAGAGTACAAAGCAGAGGTCGGCGTGGTAGGGTTGGCGGGAGAGTTTCCCGGTTTGGCTGGCAAGCAGGGCGCTCAACAGGATACAATCAAGGATGAGATGGAGGATCCGTATTCTTGGATCAAGTATATAAAGAGACCTGAGATTACACCAAAAGAGTTAGTAGATATAGTTCCAGAGTAGATAGTGGTAACAACGTTGTGGATTACCTAGTAATACACATCGAAGTTCAACAGAGACACATATTCCTTCATCATGCACCAAAGTCCATCTCATGCTGCTCGAAAACCCAATCCGGTAGAGAGAACAAGTCCCAGGTAATTTCATTCGACATATCCCCGGCGACTTGGCTGTAATCTCCCAGTGGAATGACCTGATTGCTTGACACCGCTGAAGAGCCCAGCGGTTGAGCCAGTTGCTGGTTCCAAGGTCTCAGGACAGGCGCTTCCTGAGTCAGATTTCGAGACGAGCTAGCCAGTGACCCAGCTGCACTCTCACGTCTGGTCCTATTCTGGTTGACTTCGTCGTATGCGCGGCGGAAAGGAGCAAGGTCAGACAGGTAGAAGGCTTCTGGAGGACCACTGACTTCCCCTGCATCATCTTCAGTGCGTCTATATCATCCAAGGGATTAGTAGCTAATGACGATGTACTCTGGAGGCATACGCACGAAGGCTGAGTAGCATGACTCGAGTTGGCAATATCGTTGAATCCGAATCGGTGGAGGAGACGTGTCAGGGCGCGACACTAGAGATATCAGTACTTAGATTTATATATAGGCTTCGGGGGATCTTACTGCTCGTGAAGGAAGGGTTCCACGAGTTTGCTCACTTAGCACCCTCATATTGAATGCGATATCTTCTTTGAGCCGCGTCCTTGTACCAGGCTCCTGCTCACCTAGTGAGGCAGTGTAAACAATCATGATCTTGGTCGCCTCATACGTAGCAGCGTAGGTTGTGGACTCTGGGAACAGAGGGCTGAGATGCTGAGCCATCATTCGCAATATCGCCGTTACCTGTTCAGCATGATGCCGACAGACTTCTCGACAATTCGAAATAAATGGCTCAGGAGCTCCCTGGAACGCTGCGGCGAGAGGAAATGCGAAACCAGGGATTGATATCCGTGTTAGGTCGCAAATGAGAATATGGTAGGAGAGATGAATATAGAAGAGTGACTCTAAAGTTTTCAATTCTTTGTGCACCTATATGCTAAACTCTGTCAGCTGAAGCTGTGTTGAAATACTGTTGCTCCAGGCTTCCAAGGCATGAAGCAACTGCATGAATGGAGATTGAGGATCTGAGATATTCCTAGCATCTGGACTGGTGCGAATCAGCCTGTCAAGATTAGCGGATTGATTGGCCACGAAGGAGAGAGGTATACCTCAGGACCCTAGTTCTCATGCTCATTAGGTAAATGATGTTAGAACGTAAGTTGTATGTCTCTAAATCCTCACCGGAAGGGAACACTTCAGAGCCTTGGGGCAAGAACAATGGCGCCTCAGCACTGGATATTTGAGAGAGAAAGGACTGATCCGACCTGGGAAGAGGAATCTGAGGTGCCCCGTCTCTCCACCGCAGATTTTCGTTCACACCACTACCGATGATACTGTCCAGAATGAAGCATGACCAGAGAACACGCCTTTGGGATTCTGCCAAAATACTATCCTTGGAGCTTTCTTCGTTATTGCTCGGCGGCACTGGTCGATCGAGGGCGAGAAGTCGAGCTGCACTGTGACAGCATCCGCAGAGCATAAAGGCCAGGGCATCTTGACCGGTTTGGAGGGCAAAATCACAAAGAAGAACAAGAGTCTAAACGATCAGCTCCAATAACCCTATAAATGCCACGAGGACTTACCATGGCTGTCATTAGCGTTGGTTTGCCGATCTCTCTCATCACTATCGCCTGCGATTCCTCAGCCCACAGTCGTCCTGGGACATCATCGCGTATGGCTTGTGCATCAAAACCCGCACTGCCTTCTAGTTCTCTTATGCTTGTCTATGTTAGTAATTGAGTTGACTCTCACTGTTGCAACTGTATAACGAACCGGGCTCCGTGCGCTCATATTGCGTAGAGGATCGCCTCGCCATAACTCGACTAAAGAGCCCTTGTCGAGTGAATGGTTGAATGAAGGTTTATGAAGAAAGTCGAGGCATCGGAGAGTGGCCACTCTGTTGAAATATACGCTTGTCAATATCTTGAGCATTTGAGTGTCCCATGGAAGGGACCTGTTCTGTAACCTGGTCTGAGTCAGTACACGAATCGCTGCAGTGGATGGACCTGAATACCGGAGACTTGGTTCCAGTGGAGACAGCGAGGACTGGGGTTCAAAGACTGCACCCGGAGAGATGTCAGTGACATCTGTTCTTGGCCTATTGTCTCCAGAACTCTTTTCTGATATATTTGATGGGGCGGTTGCACTGCTTCTCTGTTTCTGTGGATAACGACAAACGAGGCTTCGCTGCAGGCATCTTGAGCAGGCCGGTCGAGCCTTATCGCAGCGGCCTTTAGCTTTTCGACAAGCTTCACACGAGCCAACTCTTCGTTTCTCGACGCCCGAGGCACGATACACCGTCTCCAGCGCATCACCTTCCAACCTCTTCTGGGCTTCGGGGAGTGTGCTATACCCGGAGCACTCGATGCCCAAAGTCTCGCAGTTCTGACAGCCCGGAACGGCCCTGTCACATTTGACCTGTAGATACCCATGGTAAGTTTACATGTCGCATGCTGGTGCTGTGCACGAACCTTGCGGGAGCGACAGACGAGACAAGAGACCACCGACTGGCGAACTGTGATTCGGGTCAGCTCAGGCCTCGTTTTCCAGGGCCGGCTGTCGCTTCCGGAGCTCTGTGAGGCTTCTGTGGAGAGCGCTGTGTACGTACCTGCAGCAGATGTCGTTTGTGCCATGGCGCATTCTCAACGATCCGCTGCGTCAATGGTTTTCAACAATGAGCAAATTTTTAAGCTCAGCAAGCTAGGACACGAGTAAATAAGAGAATGAATTCGAGTTCAACACGCCAAAGCTGGTGTACATGTCGACAACCGTCTTGTTAAGCCAGCCGCCAAAATACCCCGCCTTCTCTATACTGACGGAAATAACGCTGACACTTGCGTTGGCCTCTGGATGCAGAGAACGGCTCCGAGAGCCGCCGCTAAATACTACGTAGTGTGTCGCGATCTACACTACCTGTCAAGATTAGATTTAGCATTTCCCAAATTGTTGTCTGGTTATCCAGGTACCTCTCCGTCGTATCAACCGAAAAGCAATCCCGGGGAAGACTACATATTTTCCTTTTTCTGGTTGCGCAATTATGTCTCTACTTGAACCATAGACGCCGTGACGGGTTTGTCGGATGTCATCCTCTGGTATAAGTATCGAGTAGCCATAGTTGCAGCATCGCAAGAACTAGGGACCAAGAACTGGACCCATGGATACACATACAAGTGGATCGATCCCTCGGCATCTCAAGCAAGAGGTCTTGCGTTCTTAGGGCCATATATAACGCGATACATCTAGCCCAGTGAAGTAAGCCAATGTTTATCAAGCCGCGTTTCGAGTTACATTATTGTTGCTGTACCGTCTGCCATGCTTGCCAAATCCATTATCGCCGCTACGTGCTTTCGTTTAGCTGTCAACACCAGCACAAAGCCTGAAATCGGTTCTCTTCTGACAGATGACTAAGACATTCGCACCTAACGAGACGCCGTTTTATCCGCCAGACTTTATCTCTTAGGTCCTAAATCCGAGAACGGACGAATAACTATGTTCTCGCGCTGCCTCAATCTTGGATCAAGGCTAATGCGAAACTGGCGGGTGGACGGAGGAATGAACTATTGACAAGATAATGAACATGGCGAGGTTCATTACTTTAGGAGGAGATGATTTGGGAAGGTTGAAATGAGGGGAGCTGATGATATGGAGTTGGTTGGGGATGCTAACAGAAGTTGAGTTACAATTCTATGATCCGAGACATGTACCTTGGTCATCGTGATGACGACAATGTTTTAGTTCTGCGTCTTCAATTAGCATGCAATTCACGTTTCAACAAGAGACTTTTAATTGGTGGAGGAGCAAGGCCCTCGCTTCAGATAAGGGAATTCAAGCCAAGATAAGCACACCCTCGGCCCGGATCAACATGACCGTTGATCCGGGCCGATGGTTCCCCGAACCAAACCGACGTCCAACACCTCGTTCAGCAGTCAGTTAAACGACCCTGTGCGCCGTTAGCGTCCCAGTCTGCGGGGTCAAGACTAGGGTAGGCCAACAACAGGCCACCTTGCCAAGCTCGAGGAGGGTAATTCGAGCCCTATTCAGGTAAATAGACTAATATTTGTGTACTAATCTTTAATAGAATTAAGAAAAATGCTGTAGAGTGAAACTTAGTACCATTAGAGATACTAAGCGGAGTAAAGAGACTTTAAGGTAGAGTAAATATTTTGTCTGTCATTATGTTTCTATTACACCTCTTTCTACTACCTCTATCTCAAAAAATAACCCCATTATGTTGTGTTGAGCCCGAATCTAATAATTACCTCAACATCTAGTTTCGCTCGCCTTACTACTTCCTCTTCACCCGACTGACAAGATCTGATAACTGTAGACTCACAGCTTCTGGTAGCTCGACAACGGAGAAGTGAGATTCCCCGCGGAGCCTTGCGAAGCTGAACCAATCAGGGTGTTTCCGCGCAAATTCTTCATGATCTGCAAGATAAGCCTCCTCTCTGGGATGGCTGAAGACATGTCGAACTAAAGTAGGGTCTTTGATAGCCTTAAGCCGCTCCATAGGTGAGTTCCAGCGCCCATAGTTCTTTTCCACCAGCCAGCAAAAATAAGACCAGTTCTCGAACCCTTTGGTGTCTAGATCATTCTGGCAATGATCTAGAACGTTCTTGTTGGTGGTGTTGTTGAGCCATTTCTTGATGAGGGGCGCCTGACCCTGCTGCCAAGTCTCCTTGTTCTGCATCATCTGTAGGTTCTTGATGAATTCTGCAGGAGGCCGAGTGAGGATGAAATCGGTCAATAGCACAGCCAGGACTCTTTGCTTCCCCAGACGTGCCGCTATATCCATAGCGCACCAACCTCCTTGGAAGTGAGAGATGGGAATGAATGTTTGGACCTGGAGGGAGTCTAGGAGTGCTATCGTATCGTTCGCTTGGTCCTCCACGCTCCATTTCCCCGTGGATTCGCTGTTGGCGCCTTGGTCCCTCCATAAGATTCTGATGACGCGGTACTTGCCCACCAAGAATGGGAGGATGTATTGATACGCGCGGTGGTCCTGACCCAAGCCTGGTAGACAGACTATTGTTGGATCAGATGTGACCATGCCTCGGTCCTCAAAGGATAGTTCGACGCCATTTATGGTTCGTGTATAAAGCATCGAATTATGAGGTATTGAATAGTAGTAAGAAGATGGTAAGATGTGAAAATATTGGTGTTTGGATCGTTCCTATGAGCTGACGTATACGACATAACCAATAGGGAGGACATGGGTCAAAAGCTCCAGTGAATGTTTCGGTTAATGAAACTCTAAGCTACAGGCAACCTAGCACGATGTTACCAACGGCCCTTACCCGCTGCACTTCGCTCAAAATCTCCCCTTTTCAAACTATCGCCTGCATCAACAGTTCCGGCTAAGGTCTCAGCCGTTGCGGGTAAATTCCGATAAATGTGGGTTTCTTCCCGCGGGAACGGTAAAGGATCTTAATCGTCTCAAGGTAATTGGTCGAGGTTCCACGTTTTGTTGAGTTTTGACCGGTATGTAATGGCTTTGTCATTCTCCACTATTGTGTCAGCTAAAGTAGTCGGAGTTTAACCACTGTCATGGGACGGCATTTTAGGCAAGACGCGGACATTTACTTCAGTATTATATATTTGACAGAAAGGATCTCAATGCATACTTATTCTTTGACCTCGCTGTATGTACGGGATCTTGTGGTTGGCAGCGTCATACATTAACTAAGCCTGCTTGGGTATGTGTCTATTCCAGGTATAGCACCGCCCATGCTGCATGGAATAGGGCCGATAAATGTTCTAGAAGGCTTGGCAGATATGACGAAAGATATATGGGCGGCTGGACCTCCTTGATAAATGAGGGAAGAAGATACTCAGTGGCTATGACATCAGTATGGATAAGAGAGTTGGATAATCTGTTCCGTGGCAAAAGCCTCTAGACTACCATTCTCCAGGCCTTGCCAAGGATTTAATTGTATAGACAAGGCTTTTAAACTCTAAATAAGCTCAGTATTGCTCAGGTACCAGAAGCTCTAAAAGTCAATGATCTACCCAGCCTTATACAATGCCAAGATGTCGACTGCCTTTCTATGCGCCACAATATCTAGCGCAGTTTGGCCTTGCATATCTTCTGCCATAGAATCCAATCCCTTGCCCACCAGAAACTGAAACCTAGCTGCCCTTCTAGACGACCGCTCCTGCCCAGCAACAGCATGAAGCAGAGACTCTCCCTTGACATTGATAATCGACCAATCCACTCCCATCTCATCAAAGAGCGCCCAAATCTTCGGCTCTGTTTCCTCCACAATCTGCTCTTCAAGTTCCTTGCTGACCTTCCATCTATCACCGCCCCATTTCTTAGACAGAGTATGCCTCTCTTCGTCCAACTTCGCCCAGCTGAGATCAACCTTGAAGCTGCTCGCACGGAAGTAGCCGAATACAGGCGTTTCCTTGGCTTTGTTCCGCGCGTTGATGTCTGCTCCTTTAGAGAGTAGTAAGTCGATTGTATGCTTGACGAAGCCCCGCCAGACCGCGTCGCCATAATAGTCTGTAACGAGAAGAAACGGTCTTTTGAAGAGTGGGTGAAGTGATGTATCGCCATTGGTATCTTGAACCGTAACGTCGACACCCGCGGAGATTAAAAGGTTGACCTCGTCTCTTGGGTTTCCTGGCTTCTGGCAATCTATAGCATGGTGAAGTGGGGTTCTGCCATTTTCGTCGGATTGGTATTGGAGATCTGGTGCCAAGTTGATGATATGTTGTACGAGATCGATTCCGCAGTCGTCGGCAGATACAAGATGCAGGATATTTCTACCGGAATCGTCCCTGCAACGAAGATCGGCGCCTCTGTCGATCAGTATCCGTGCCGCTTCTGCATCCCCTACTTCCAAAGCAGTTCGGATTAATGGGATGCCCGCCCCATCTTGAAGATTGACATTGAGTAGTGGGTGCCAGAGAACCAAGTCGAGGTACATATTCCGCTTGCCGTATATCATGTTCGGGGCTGAACCTCTTCTTTCCAAAACTCGATGAATGATTGTAGTGCGTGGGTAGCGAGAATTCGGATCGGCGCCGTGCCTGAGTAATAGCTCGACGATACGACGGCAAGATGGGCGACTTGTCATTGCAAGGTCAAGAGGATATAGCTCATGGCACGTATTGGGATCATGTCTCTCCGGCTTCATGTGTCGTCCATCTACTGAGCACCAGACTGGTGTTTCTTTTCCGACTCTTCGGGCATTTGGATCCGCACCAGAGGACAACATTGACTCTACCGTGTCGACATCTCTGGCCAGAATTGCATTAGTGAGACTGGATTGATCAACGACAACGACATCCTCTTTCGGCTTGTCCAACATGTCTAGGAACATGGCATGATATTTTTTGACAGTACCAAGATTAATGTAAGTCAATTGAGGAATGCTGACATATTTTAAGCTTCCTTCACTTGGCCTAATCTTATTAACACCTACCAAATTAGGTCATGGTCAATCTGACTATAGTGGTCGGACCATCGCACTAGGTAGGCAGAAGCTCACTAGAGAGATTATTTGCATGTGAATATCCACAGAAACTGTTGTGTCATATGAAAAGTGCCAAACGATAATTTCCTGATTTCTGGCGTTTAGAAAATCCTCACATGGATCTCTAAGCCCTATCAATATGGTCAAACGTCCAAATACGCTAATATCTCATCAGCGCTACGCTCCGGGCTAACATCCTTCGTGTAGATAATGTGCTTTGCCAATGTCTTGTTGCTTGGATGACTCAGGAAGTGTCGGTTGTAGCTTAACTCATGACCCCTCCGTTTCTCCATGATCTTCAGCGCGTCATCCACGTCTTCGCACGGAAGAATAAGGAAGACCCCTTTATAAGGAGCAATAAGTTCCGCCACACGATCTAGTTCCTCCCTGTTCTCAAAAATGGAATGGCCCGCCCCAAAGTCGAGTATCTTGCCGTGATACCTATCTCTAGGCTTTATCGCATTTTGCAAGATGTCCACGACAGCGCTGTATTCGAAGTACTTCCAGTATTTCAATAGCGCCTCGACCCCCTCTTGTTCGTACAGTTTGTTTGCATAACCATCATCGTAGTTGAAGGGGGCATAGAGCTCTTTGCGGTGTCGATCGAGGCTGAATAGTTCTGTGCCGAGCTTCTCTGAAAGGACTTTTCCAATGGTTGTTTTCCCAGCGCCTTCAGGGCCGATTAAAATAATTGTTGGGCAATGTATGCCTAGCATGGCTTCTATTCAGATAGCCGTCGAACTATAAGGTTCATAAAACACCGGAAAATCAAAGTGAGAAATCGGTTGCCTGCTTTTATAGATGAGATGAACCGAGAGTATCGTGAAGGATCACGGGTAAGACGGCTATAGTAGTGACTCATCTTCTGAGCTTGGTAGGTCTGTTTGATAAGATGCCGATATCCGAAGCAACCCATCTCATAAACATCCCCATTGAAACAAACTGGAAACTATGGATTTAAAGATATCTCAGTAAACTTGAACATCCTAGTGCAGCTTTATATCAACTGCTCTTCTGAACAGGCCATCCCAAGACTGAGCGGTTTGTTGCGGGGTAAGCTTCAGCACACTTGCAACTAGGAAACGGCGCTAATAGGCGGGCTCTTAGAACCGCCGGTAGGCGAGCCAAACACCGGACGTGTCAAAATAAACTTAGCAAAAGGTATCCTTAGTCTATACTAAACTTATCCTAAATTACTTGAGTCTTTTTGTCACTTGGGATCAAGGTCCCCTAGGCGAGGACAGAAGACAAACCCCACGTCGTGCTCTACTGTAACCCCCAAGGCGAGGCCAGAAGTGGATTTGGCCGAGCTCCTCCGCTTCCCGTTGAACCGTTTTCATTCTTATCGCACTCAAGGAAGATTGGATTTGCGGCCTTGCTCGGAGATTAACATCTCAACATCCATCATTATTAGAAGCTTCCAAAATCCTGAATATTTCGTCCAACCCATTTTCAGCTACGGAAGGCATGACCTTCTTCTGGCGTGGCCCGACAGGAAGTAATGGTTTGACTTATTTCTTGCGAAGATCGACTACTTTGCGGACTCTACATAAAATGGCATATCAAACCTGTGGTCTCCAATTTATGCTCAAAGATTCCGCCTTTCCACCATCAGAAACAATTTTGTCCATTAAATAGTCCTATAACGAACCTCACGACTATCAATTTCGGGTCGCAAGACATTATCATCCATCTCATACGGCGGCGGCCCTGCAGGGGCGGCTGCACATTCCGTAGTCTGCTCTATCTCAGGTCTTACTCTTTCATTTGGCGCAGTAATCCCGTTGCTCGCTCTCTTCTTACGCCGTCGGATAAACAACATGGCTGCAGCTACAAGAATCGCCAGCCCTATAACCGGGAGAACAACGGCGAGAACGATAGTGGCATTTTTTGAAAGACCGTTACTTGAGTCTGGTTCGTCAGTCGTCGAGGCCGTTGCTGATGCGGTTTGCTCAACTTGCAGCGGTCCAATGATGTATGTCGTCGGCGTTTTATCGCAGCCCCAGGAAGTAAGCTTGGCTCTGTCGTCAGAAGCAGTTTGGTAAATGAAGTAGACGCATCGCGACGAGGCTCCGTACGTGCTAAGAGTAGTTTGTCAATCTCGAATATCAACACCTCAGCAAGGAGTCGTACCATTTCATGATTGGAGAGTAAGGGCAGAGTGAGGCAGCAGTACCTCCACAATCAGGAGATGAAGCATCTTCGCATGTAGCGGGTATGTAGCAGCTTGTTCCGTCGCAACAGCCCCATGATTTGCCGCCGCTGGGAGTGCTGCAGGTGGATGGTGAAGCGCAAGCTGCCGTGTAGACTTTCCAGTAATAAATGGCCGCAGTTAGCTAGTCTGACGCTGTGTCCCAGACCTATTCGCAGGTGCTTACTTGAATTAACAGAAAAGTAACCGCAGATTTGTGCATTTGTAGTCGCCTCAAGTGCCTCCACTTGAACGGTGTTAGGTTCATGTATTTGAGTCGGACTGTTGTCCCGCGATCGGGCGTCGTCCATCTTGCCAGTACTCTAGGCGAGAAGCTGATCTGTATGAACTGCGTTATGAAACTATTTTCATCTTGTGATTCAATTCCTTCCAGGGCAGATGATGAAAACGGTATGACATCAACCTCCGATATTTGACGGCGGTCTCTTATGTATTAACCATAAAAGTTTAAAATCACCCAGACTAGCCGCTAGAGGATAGTTCAGATTGAGACTAAAAATTGTCTTCGTTGAATCTATTGTACTATAACATTTCTAACATGCTCCTCTATATTGTATGGCAACGTGAGACCATACTCATCCTTAGCGTACCCAAAGCAGAACTCCACAAGGCCAGGACATGAATGTTGACAGCCAACATATGACCTTCCCTTGTACTCTAAAGCTTCCAGCTCGTAGAAGTAGGCCTCATTGACTTCGAAGAATTGATGCACCACTGCTTCCGTAGGCTTTTGGTTGTTCTTAAAGAACGCTGCAGCAACGCATAACTTGAGCACTGCTGCCCCTCCCTTTGTTTGCACGACCTTGCTCTCCTTCTTTGCTGCAAGCTCGGGCCGTTTTCCTGGCTTAGGAGTCTTTGAATCCATGACCTCAGAAGCAGGAAGCCCGTTAGTCTTCTCGCTCCAATACTCTGGATCGTCGATGAGCTTAAGGTCGTACCGCGCCAGCAGCTCATCAAAACGTTCCATTATGACAATGACTGGGAGACGTTGCGCACGTATAGCCTCTGTGATCTCCTCACGGTGCATCCGCATCTGTTCTTTCGCCATAGCTTTATCCTGGATAGACGCGATGCCTTTCTCAAAACAGAACTTTTGTTGCAAATACGCGATGAGCACTGCGACGGAGCGCGAGCGCCCGGATTTACAGTGAATCAAGATATTCCTCCCCTCGCCGCTATGCAGCTTGATAAATTCATTCGTCTCGTCGAAGTGGTCGATCAGGTTTGAGTTGGCATTGTCCTCGAGGGGAATGATGAGTGGGTACTTCACAACGCTGCTTATCACGCCGTTCTCGTCGGGGTAGAACCGTTGCAGCCCGTATGAGGTGTTGATTTTGTCCCACGCAAGCGAATCCTTGGGGTGAATAGCAATAACGGCCTGGATATCATTTTTCGCAAGAATGTCTTCGTTGAGGGCATGGTTCATCCCCCCAATGAAAATGCGGCCTCGTCCCGCGAGATCCGGGTGGACAATGCGGGACATTTCCGTGATGTCATTCCGGGTCCATTCACGGATCTCGTTCCAGAACTTGGCATGCAGAAAAGCGAGGTCCTCATGCGACGCAAGGTTGTCAAGTGCTTTGTACGTAATCGGCTCATACGAGGGGTTTTGGGTGAATAGCTCGCTCCACTCTGTTGACGGGGGCTGCATGGTGATTTCGTCCATCGTGGCGGCGAAGAAACACCAACAAGGAGAAAAGAATAAAGCAGGAAAATTCTGGCGATCCGAGACAAGAGACGCAGATCCGCAGTTTAGAGGTTTATTATGCGTAAGGTTGCAGCCTTGGCGAATATAAGCTTCACTGGCAAAATGTGATCACTAGATTAGGAGCAGGACGTGTTGCACGCTGATTGGTTTAAATGCTGATACCTATGTGGAGTTTCTCGCTTGCCTCATTTTTTCTCTTGTTGAAAATAAGCTTAAGTATAACAATATCCAATTGCATGTACTCGTTTAAGAAAAGCCAAAAGTGAAGGCATTGCTCGTGACTCCTATCTTTGCTGGTCCTGCAGTCGAAGCGCTACTAGCTCTCGTTCGGCCTTGGTGACAGGCTCCTTGGGTAGGAACCTGAAGTACCATGGCGCAATAATGGCGATAATACATCCGAAGCCGCATGTAGTTGTCAAGGTAGTAAGCTGACTAAGTGCTGGGGAGCGTTGGTAAAGTGCACCTTCGACAATGAACAGCCAGCGCCAGCCGAGAATACCTCGTACTCCTTTATTTTTGTTTCTGTGCGTCTCGTATTCTTTAACACGACCCAGCTGCGAGCGACGTTTCTCCAAGCACTTTTTATGCTTCACCCTCAAACCGATCACCCCCGATATCTGAGCCATTTCCACTCTATTTCGAAACAATCATGTCAGAATTGGCGTATGAATTTTTCTCTATTTCCTCTCCTTCGGTACAATATTTAAACCGCCCAACCCTTCTTTTACGTGTAATTATGGCATTGGGCGTTGATAGACGCCGACAACTGCGTGACGGGCCGTGCATATGGAACGGCGCTTAGGCTGTCCAGTCAGGTCCAGTCCTTTCATCCATTTGCCATGGGTCAAGTCTATTTTAAGCCTGGTCACTCATTTCATGGCGTAAAGGAAACTCCTTCCAGTCCAATATTCGAGATATAAACAGATGGGTATCTCAGCAGTACACGTGATGAAATAGGACCAGTCTTAAACCCCTTATATCTTCCGTATGAGCTCTTTTTTTGGTGTCTAGTCAAGTCACATCATATTATCACCAGCAACATGGCTTCAACAGCGCCTCCAAAAGACCGCAATAGCTTTCGGGTGGGAATCATGTGCGCTCTATCTCGTGAGGCGGATGCAATGTCATTACTCTTCGACGAATTTTGGGACGAGGAGGGTGATCCCTACGGCCGCGTGGATTCAGACACCAATTTCTACATCACTGGACGCATCGGAAAACACAATGTCGTCATGACAATCCTATCCGGAATGGGCACATGTAGTGCGGCTATCGCATCAGTTAACCTGAGAGCAAGCTACACTGGTCTGCAACTGGTTCTCCTTGTTGGCATCTGCGGTGGCTTGCCACGCATAGGCGACAAGGATGCATTTCTAGGAGACGTAATAGTGAGCAAGCAGATTGTCGGATATGATAACATATTTGACGATGGTAATGGGGGACTTAATCCAGATGTACAGCCATTGTTGGCGGTACTGGATACAGAGTTCATGGAGAAACGGCTGAAAAGGGCGGCTGCAATCTACTTAAAGGAACTACAACAAGAGGCAAAGGACAAGATGCGTCGAGCCGAATATCATTATCCGGGGGCAAAGAAAGACGCGATATACCCACCCGAATATTCGCACAAGCACAGAGAATTCTGCCGTGCATGTGCTGAAGACCCCGACCGCTTTTGCAGAACAGCTTTCCGATCTTCGTGTGCTGAGGTTGGATGCGAGCCGGACAAATTGATCCCAAGAGAGCATAGAGAGGACCTCCCCGAAGGTGCAGACTTCGCACCTGAAATCTTTATCGGTCGACTAGGTTCAGGCAATACTGTTATGAAAAGTGGCTTAGACCGTGATCGAATCGCCGCTAAATATAACGTTATTGCATTTGAGATGGAAGGCGCGGGAATAGGGGAGGAGGTTCCCTGTATCGTCGTCAAGGGAATTTGTGACTACGCAGATAGTCATAAGAACAAGACATGGCAGGACTTTGCTTCTGCTACGGCTGCGTCTGTTGCGAAGGCCATTCTTGCATGGTTCCCAAGCAGCAGTGAGGGGCAGCATGAGCCACCTCTGCAAGGTATGATTTGGTTCTTTCTCGTGATCACAAGACTGACAAATATTAGCATATTATGATGCAAACGAGCTTGGTTTCGCCCACAATTCACTTGTAGACACTGCTTGGGTCAATCAGGATGATGTCTCGACAAGCTTGACATCTGTCTCTGATCCAGTACAGGCGCCTAGGCAGTTAAGTATAGCCGAGGTTCATCGCAGGTATCTGGAGCAGAGTATTGAGTCTCCATGAGAAATACACTCAGAACCAGTAGTATACTTTGAGTAGAGCTTAGATAGAGTATAAGCATACTGTTTTCTTTGTTACACTGCATGTAATACGGCTTCGGTTTATTCCCATGGCCTAGATATTCATAGATATGGACACTATGTCCAGTGGTTTCGATAAGTCTACTTATTACTACAGATACTCATTGCTTCTCACTTAGGCGCTCAGGAAAGGGGTCAGTTCAATATTCAGACATGTACAATGTTCAATTTATATATACTTTGAAGTACCAACTCGACGAGTTAGATCAAATTGGTACAGGGTGGCAACCCTAGATTAGACTCTGGTAGCTAAATAAGACTCCATCTTCAACACTTCCATGATATGTACTAGTCTAAACTCTCCAGACTCTGTCTCACACAAACCCTCCAAGTCATTTCCGGTTAACACATCAAGCTAGAGCCTTTCTCAACTCTCTAGTTACCAACATACTTGACAGTAACAGAGTTACTGGTGATAGAACCAACAGCCTGGACAGTCTGACCCTGATCAGGAGAAATATCAATGATCTGAGCACCAGAAGGACCAGAAGTACCCTTGGTTCCAGAGACAACAGCGTTGGTGAAAGTGACAGTACCAAAGTTGGCAAGGTCAACCTGGCTACCGCCCTCCTGGAAAGCCTCAACAATCCACTCAGCGTTGGTCTCGCAGAGAGTAGAAGGAGTGTTGGTGAAGCTGTGAGTGACCTTCTGGTTGGTGCTCAAGTTTTCAAGGGTAGCAACACCCTTGGTCTTGGAGGACGCATCAACAGTCATGCGGATCTGATCACCGACAGAGACGTCAAAGTTGCTGAAGCTGTAGGCATAGTCGGGAATCCACTCATACCAAGCATCGAAAGATCCATCGGCATAGAAGGAGATACCAGTCTGAAGAATAGCAGTCTGGCAGGTATCGCCGTCGATACCAACCCAAGCGGAAGCAGCAGCGCCGTCGGCACCGCTGACCTCAGGGACGGTGATGGTGCCCTGGACTTTGTTGTATCCGCTGCCGATCTGGACGGCGCCAGCCCAGTTACCAGAGTACTGATCGTTCTTGGTGCGAACCTCAGAGAGAGATGTGAGGCGCTGATTGGGGTGAGAGCTATACTTGGCTCGGCGGGCGGAGCGAGGGACGAGGGGGGAAGTGTCACGGGGGGTGAGCTTGGTGCCAGGAGCAGCGAGGGCAAGGCTGGCGGCAGCGAGGAAGAGAGTGAACTTCATGATGAAGGTTGATATGGAAGTGTTAGACTTGAAGAGATGAGATGAGCTTGGTTGTTTCTGATGCTTCTGGATAGTTCTTTTCTCTTGGCGTTTTCTAGGACTTATATAGAATTTGCGTCTATAGTATTTCCTATGTGCTCTACTATCTATCCCATCAATCCAAAGGGACTATTCCTCAAAGCGTAGGTCCATAACTCCAGATATTTTCGATGCCGTACTTCCGTATAATCAGCTGCAAAGTCCACCGCTACTAATGTGTATCGTGAGTGCGGAATATTCTATCACATCTCTATACCTGCACTCGAACCAAACCTCCTCCCTTTTCTGGACATTTCACCATTAGCCCCGGCAGTCATGTCTATCGGGCTTTATACCACTTGCCTATCTGAAAGGGACCTTTTATAATACCGCTATCACTGATACAGCCTGGCTTCCGAATGTGGACACATCCGCGGCTTCGTGTGAGATGATTGGAGAGATGTTGAGTCTAGGACCTGATTGTAATCAAGCTTGATCTGGTAAGTGCGCCGAGGCCGGATGTAAAGCGGCATCTCATACAGCTGGTCTGCGGGAGTTGGCGTGATGTCCCGTATAAAATGACAGGGGTTCAATCTCCGATGACTACTACATAGAAAGTAATTACATTATATCTTGAACTTCGACGTATACAGAGATCATCTGGAGTTATAAAGACAATATTTAGGCATTTAACTTAGGTTTTGAAGATAAGCAGACCCTGATGATCTTTGATCTTGACACGAGAGTTCCATGCATGAATATCCATACTATTCTGTTATCAGTCGTGATCGGCGCTAAATTCGGCATAAAGATGCCGTGCAACTGCTTCGCAATAATTGTCTGCTACAAACACGGCAATGATAGGCAACAACCCATTTATTACAACTAGGGATAACTCATGAACTTTTGTCGCTGCTAATGATTTCTTATCACATGGGTCTATGCTTTGGTGTTGCGCTATTTTACAAGATCACTTGTCACAGCTCAGACCATTCCCTCTTGCGCTGGAATCGCTTTGAGGCAGTTAACTGTTGGTCTCGGATGGTCGGAGGAATGAACGAGAAGTCTCAGTCACTGGTTTCAAAACCCTCCGATTCTACGTGCAGTAGAGTAGATGGCCCTGTGACAATGGAATTGTAGAGAGTGTAGGCATATGGTTGAGCTAAGGCGAATATGAGGACATTGATATGAGAACAGACCATATATTCTGCTGATGGTGAAGGGGTCGGAGGCTATGATGGCACTTGTTTCGGAGACTAGCCGGGGTTGTTTATGCAGGTCCACTGTACGAAGGAGTAAGAAGGCATCGGGCGACCAAAAGAGTTAGACATAGAACATGATGAATGAAAGGAACAACAGGGAATAATTTCGAGTCAATATGAGTCGGTGTCGGTGAGGCCCTTTGAGGGAATAGCCGTAGATTCTCATCCAATTTGGGGTCGCATATGCAGATTCAAGCCACGTAGGTGGTGCCCAATGAAAACCGTCATTTTGGATTCAACAAATTGTCATCTGTTGTGTATTTTAAGCTTATTACTGATTCTAAACGCTCAATTCAACGGTCGCGGCCAACAGAGTCATGAAGATGTTGTCGATTGGCTAACCTCATCAGCTGAACTTTGACCAGCGACTGAGAGCCAGCCATTTACCGCCCAACTCACAACGAGTAAAACCCAGCAGACAAATACTCAGCCGCACCTAAAGCTAAGGAAGAGGATTTGTAATTGGAAACGAATCTTGTCAGTTGAGTTTCGTTTGGCGGGTATGACGATCCCCTTAGTGGATGATGTAAATGCCGATAGCTGCAGTTCGATCCCGTGTTCAGTTGAGGCAACGGAACCCTCAAATCAGAATTGAGGGTTTCATTTGAGGCTTAGTGATCTACAGCTACGGCGTGACTCTTTTCGGTACACCTGAGACGCTTGGCGTAGGTGCACGACGAGGCGAAGCCAGCAGGAGAGAATCGAGGACGAGAGCAAAGATGTAGACTTGACATTTGACAGGTTGAAGTTACAGTACACAAAAAAACTCCCGAAACAAGTCAACGAGACTTAGTTTGTGAAAATATATTGAAAGACTTTAGATACGATGACGTATGATGGTAGAAAATGAGAGGCGCACATTTGCCAACTGCGACATGCGTGTCCCATGCTCTGCCTCATGATATGATCGTTGAAATCAGCCTCGCGGCCTGCCAAGGTGACCACAAATGAGTGTCTTTGAAGGTCTAGAACAGCATTGGGGTTGATGCCAACGTATTAATACATACGTCACTTTGCCCCAAGAGGCATTCGTGAAGAGGATATAAAGGCGGCGCTGTCACGCTGTCCAAGGTGTCAATCACAATCAACTCTCCATCCCAAACTACCATCATTCAACCCTTCAAGCAACAATTCTCATACGATGGAAGCCTACTACCCCTCACAACACACCTCATCTCCCCAATTTCCTCTCTCTCAGCCCCCGGACTGCCCTCTATGCCCCAACACGCCTAGGCGAGGCAGAGTTGATGCTGCAAGAGGCGCTACCGCTGGTCGTCCCTACTACTATTGTCAAGCCGGCCATAAACGGCGCTTCATCACCTGGGATGACATGCTGGGAATTTCCTCCGACAACCCTCGCTGTCGATGCGGTCATCACAGCCGACGAAACGAGGGCAATGGACCTGTGCCTAGCGCATGGTACAACTGCTCTTCCCGACGATGTTCCTTCAATCAGAACATCGACGAAGATGAGATTGACGAGTCTCCCCACTCCAGCCCCTCGAGTTGGAAGGGCAGTCCCGCTTCCTACACCACCGCCGGGTATGTATCGCATCCAAGTCAGAAGACGACCAAGCTAACAGTGTTTAGTTCAAACTACAGTGGACACGGCCGAAAGATTTCCGCTGGAGAGAACGACAGCGGGCTTCTTGACAAGATGAATGCCATGACTGTCAAGATTGAACAGCTGGAGAATAATCTTGCTTCTCGGCAGTCAGCCACTTCAAGGTCTTTCGACGACAACTGCTCTGTGCATGGACATGGACGCCGGTCGCTGTTCAGAGGTCGACGCTGCATCTGTACTTAGGGTTGACATTTTTGTCCCTCATTTTGCTCCTGTGGTCTTCTATGTCTTGTTATTTATCTTGCCACGTGCCTTGGATATCTGCCGAAGCGTCACATTCCTTTCATTGCTCATTTAGTTATCCGAATCATTGTTAGTCGCAATAAATGTTCATTAGTACATGCCAAATTAGAAAAACTGTGATCGAATTCAAATCACCTTGTGTATTAAGGAAGCAGATAATCGGCTAGTACAATGGAAGATGGAGGGACTGATGCCTTCTGCGGCAACCATGGGCTATAATTACTAGACTGGTGCGACCCTGCCGTGATACAATTCCTCGTCGTGCGTCGGATCAAGAAGATCTACTAGCGTCCCTTTACCCTCCATAACCTCAATGATCTGCTCCTCTACAAATGGATTTTCTCCATAGTGATACACATAGTCCATTGCCGCACGACTCACGTCTATAGCAGCGCCATCCATCATGAGTTCATTCTCAACTAGTACAATAAGTTTTGGCTGATTGCTCGGCGGCCTCTCTCTCCAACCCAGGTTACAGCGCATGTCCTGTAATAAATCCCTGTAAGTTCCCTCGCGGGGAAAGAAGTTTAGGAAGCTCAGCTCCAGCGACTCGAGTGACGATGGAAGTGTAGAAATAAAGGCCATGACATCTTTCTGTTGGACAAAAGATCGAGAAAGCGCAAACCGGCGTAGATTCGGCCATTTGTTGAGGGGAAATATGCTCTGAAGAGGCATGCCATTATTATGTTCATACTCTACAAAGCCGTGCCATTGCCTGCTGGTATGAGAAATGCTAGTATCGAAACGAAGATCCTGCAAGTTCTTTGCCTTACTCAGAGCTCTGAACAGGTGTCCGGAACGGAAAGAAGGCCAGTTTCTCCGGGACTCTGTACCACAGGTAAGTGATAACTCCAAGCGTCTCAGCGGAGGGTGGCTCAGTATGGTGGCAAGATCATGATGTTCCTGGCTCACTTCATTGTCAAAGAGACGGCAGCTGATTCCTGTCCAAAGTTGTCGGCTTTCCACAATAAACTCGGAGAGGCCAAACATTGGTTTCTTACGGATATGTTGGGCGATCTCTTTCGTTACGACACAGAATCCACGCCATTCTTGTTTCGATGTTTCATCCCAAGGCGTGAGAGAATTTTCTTCGTGTGGGCTCGGTTTAGGCCAGCGACGTTCCAAAGGGTATATCAGGCCTTTGGGAAAAGATCTAATTGTAGGCGTAGGATATAAAGGTCTTCCAATAATGCCATGAGCAGCAGGACTCAGAGTAACTCTTTTCAGGTTTGGAAAGCGCGAAAGACCGTATCTTAAAGCGTCAGCGTCGCGACGTGACGCAAGCACTTCATCTTGCTGCGATTTAAGCTTGCAATGTACTTCCCATGATTCACGCATGGTGCAGCGAGTCTTGAAAGCTTCCTTGACGTGAGGGGTATAGTCATACTCCCCCTCTTTAGCGTCAATGCCTCTGACAATGGAATTGTAAGCTGCTCTAAACCAGTACGGTGGAGTTGTGGGATCTGGATATTCTTCGATTATCTCTTCATACCGTCTTCTCAAAGAATGATCAAAGCGTGAATCATCGTAGATGATCTCGGTGATTTTCAACCGAAAGATATCATGGTTCGCAATCAAGGTAAAGACCTCAATGTCGCGCGGATTAGCGGATATAAATACACGGTTGAAACGTGGGAGAGAGATGTTCCCGAGACAAGAGCATGTCAGGCGGACATTCTTGATATCGGCGTTAGGCAGAGTGTAGATAATTTGGTACAGAATCTCGAGATGGAGACGCTTGAGAACACCAAGATTTCCGCGACTTTGGTCATGTGAGTCCATTATGACAGGTGTCGCGTCATCAGGTGTATAGTGTATAAAGATGAAGGTGAGTCTGAGTTGAAACGAGCTCAAACCTTGCACGGCTAATATCCTGAGGTTTAGCCTGGAGAGGGGGATTACAAAGCCTGAAGAACTCCAAAGAGTGAGTGGTGGGGCTGACATGGGAACTTAAGGACGGCATGAGGCAACCATCAGCAGCCAACCGTAATTAACCATACTAGGCAGATATATACAAACCATGTGATTTAATACCGACTCAGGATGATATGGCGCTGTCTGATGTATTAAAGCCAAACATCCCTACATTCTCATTGTCTAAGTGGCATATCTCCAGTGGGGATGATCATCGCCCAAATTATCAGCATCTGCACCCTGAAGTCTATGATCCCTCTCCCCACGATCCCTCCTCTTATTCTCCCTAATAGCAAGGAAGTAAAAGGCTGTACAAGAGATACCGCAAATCCACACCATACCAAGACTAACTCCCAGCCCAGTCCAGTACTCAGGAGCCTCGCGTGTAAGATACACATTCGAAGCGACGATGCCACCAAGATTGCCAAAGCCAACCTGTGCAGCTGATGCAATGGAACGCTTGTAGTGTCCGCCCATGGTATTGGATAGCCATCCGAGAACGACGGGCTGTGTGATGTATCCGCCTGTGACGAGGAGGAATAGCGCAAAGTATCGTGCTGCAGTGGGTACTTGGTGTTGAAGGAGAAGGAGGATGTAGCCGACGCTGGTCATTACGACGCCGAACATGGTGAAGCCGTAGCGGTGACGCATGCGGTCGGCGAGGTATGCAGCTGATAGACAGCCTATTGTTGCGACGATGTACACTGGGATAGTGAGTACTTGTGCGCGCTCGGCCGCGTAGCCCATTTCTCGGAGGATAGTAGGGATGAAGAACTACAATAGTCAGTGCCATCGCTCCTCATCTACAAAGGAATTGTTCTTACCGAGCCAGCGTAACCGTTGTTGACGATACCAAAGTATGCCAGTGTACCAAGGTAAATCTTCCAATCGGTCAAGATTCTCTTCCAGGCTGCCTTGTTGAGATGGTCCATCTTGGCATCGCCCGAGTCATCAGCCAGTCGAGCGATAAGTCTAGATCGCTCATCGTCGTTCAGGAATGAAGCTGTCTCTGGCCAATCGGGGATCCACCATTTGGCGATGACGCCGATGACTACAGTGAGAATTCCTTCAAGGATAAATATCCTGTGATAATGTGAGTAAGGGACTGGGTGAGTACCAGAGAGCCACATACCAGCGCCATGCTTCAAGACCACCGACATCATGCATCTTCGCAATAGCAAAGGCCAGCAGACCAGAGAAGGCGCCTGCAAGAATGGCAGCGCTGAAGAATAGAGACATACGCCATTGGACTTCGTAGCGTCTGTAGTACATGCTGATAAGGTAGATGCAGCCGGGAACAATTCCAGCTTCAAAGAAGCCAAGCAGTACTCGACATGCGATGAGGCCTTGGACGTTGTTGACTAGGCCCATGCCGACGGTAGAAATACCTGTGCAAGTCAGTCGCACGTTCATCAGATACAATATCAGGTGGCTGACATACCCCAAAGAACGGTAATTCCAGCGAGCCAAAGGGATGGTGATATCCTTTTGATCATGATGTTGGACGGGACTTCAAAGATGATGTACTGCACAGCTCGAGTCAGCGAATCGGCTATAATCTTATCGGATCGGTCGACGTACAGGGATGAAGAAGACGAAGAGCGCCATGTTGTAATCGCTGCCAGTCATCTTGAGATCCTTCGTCATTCCTTGGATCTTTGCGTTACCTGCAAACCAGATTCTTGTCAGCTCAATCTTCTCCAAGGCAGGTGTTTCGCATCATGAGAACATACCGATATTGGTCCTATCCATGAAGGAAAGGAAGAAAATCACCATCAGAGGGGGAATTAAACGAAGATCGCACTTCCGCAAGAGCTTTTTGGTAGCCTCAGACTCCTCAGGTGTCTGCTCTACGGTAGACTCAGCACCCTTGAGCGAGGCATGATCAAAGGTAGCTTTCTCGTTGAGGTCAGCCATTGTAAAAGAGAAAGCTAAAAGTGTGAATCGGTGATGTCGAGTCTGGGATCATCGAAGGAACAGGGTGGTGCATGCCTCCTTCTTATGGAAATGAGCGACGTACGTCTCGACTCAGCAACTGCTACCCTCGAGTCTCTGGCATTAGACGAAAGGGTCTAGATCGACACACTGAAGGGGGATAGCCAAGTGCGGGGTGAGGAGGCGGGGGGACTGGGATGTTGCCGTGTGATGGAAGAGGAATTCCGGGGTAGCAAGGTCAAAGACGACATGGTAGGATCATGAAATGGTTGCATGGTAATAGCGTCGTCATGCAGAAGATCCGAGGAAGAAAGATAACGGCATGGCCTATCTTGGCTCGTATTCCAAATTCTACATAATACGGTGTCTTACAATAGCCCGGGTCATTCCCGAAGGTGTTGACGGGTAGGTTGAGGGAATGGTAGTTACTGTTAAGGTTAACCGGGGAAGCCAAACGGCTAGACGAATGCCCATGTGGCTAACCCCCCGACTACGAATTCGGGTTGTCTGATTGGAGGAGGAGTACATCATGTTTGTGCTTTGACGAATAATACCTAGCTAGTCCGGGGATGTGCGTCTCTAAGCAAGAACTGTAACTGGCACAAGCGTGCATCGGTTACGAAAACCCTTGTACTCTATCGTCTAGCCCGTCGAAGGATGCGCTGCAATACAAACAATGCTTGGCTTCGACAGCTCGGGCACAACCCGGAGACTCGGGTTGGGTCCAGATGAATGCTGTTCTGAATCATTCGGAAATTTCGGAATTGCAAACTTAACTCAGTATTTATGTAGAGGAATAGCCAAGGAAGTGTAGTGATAAATAGATACAATGGTGCGTCCGACAACACTGGTGTAAGTTGAATAATGCTATAAAAGTCTAGAACGTAATTAAAGCTCATCCCGTGGCTTGCTGTCATGATCATAATTCGGGGTCTGTTTTGATGCCGCAAGTGGGGATCACGCCTCCACTGCCGAAGTCAGTTGCCAGAGCCGATCCCCCGCTCGGGAACCAACCGTGACTGGGGAACTCCTCTTCGGATGGATCCCGCATTGCAACATTAAACGCAGAGAAAGACCTCATGAAATTGGCCCAAATCACATCAATCACTTTATACTCGTGACAACATGAGATTGGAAGCTCAAACCACTGAATCAGATCGTACAGATCCTGCATCAAAGCCCAGCATGTACGTAACTCACTGGAATGATACTACGAATGACTAACGTTGCGCAGGTACACAACATCATTCGCCTTCTTTGAGGCCCTGGTCGAAGCAGGCGTCAAGAACTGCTTCGTCAATCTCGGGTCTGACCATCCTAGTATTCTTGAGGCAATGGTCAGAGGCCAGCGAGAAATGAAAGATAAATTTCCCAGAATCATTACGTGTCCGAATGAAATGGTTGCGCTGTCCATGGCAGATGGATACGCGAGGTTGAGTGGTGAGGCGCAATGTGTTATTGTGCACGTTGATGTAGGTACTTCTGCTCTTGCGGCTGCTATTCATAACGCTGCTATGGGAAGAGCGCCGGTTTTGATCTTTGCTGGTCTTTCGCCTTATTCTATTGAGGGAGAACTTCTTGGTTCAAGGACTGAGTTTATGTAAGTCCGCTCTTCTGCTCTACAGTAACTTGACTAACGCCTTTAAGCCACTGGATTCAAGATGTTCCCGATCAGAAGCAAATTGTCTCTCAATACTGCCGATACGTCGGCGAGATCAAGACTGGAAAGAACGTCAAGCAAATGGTCCGTCGCGCCCTCCAACTCGCAACAAGCCATCCGCAAGGACCCTCATATCTCATGGGCGCTCGCGAAGTCATGGAAGAAACCATCGAGCCATACACCATCAACTCCGCCTTCTGGAAGCCCGTCGCACCCGCAGCCCTCCCCCAATCAGCGGTGCAAGAAATCGCAGAAGCCTTGGTCAACGCCTCTGAACCATTGGTCATCGTCGGTTTTACAGGTCGAAACCATGCAGCTGTTGAACCTCTTGTCACACTGGCGAATACTATCAAGGGCTTGAGGGTTCTTGATACGGGATGCTCGGATATGTGCTTCCCTGCTGATCATCCTGGGTGGCTGGGTATGAAGTACGGCGTTGACTCGGCGATTCAGAACGCGGATGTTTTTCTGATCCTGGATTGCGATGTCCCGTGGATTAACAAACTTTGTAAACCAAAGAAGGATGCGAGGATCTTTCATCTTGATGTTGATCCTTTGAAGGAGAGCATGTTGGTGTTTTACATTGATGCTGAGCAGCGATATCGTGTTGATGCAGAGACGTCATTGCGACAGATCACAGATTATCTTAGAGCATCGCTTTCTGAGAAACTTGCTACCGCTGAGTTTGATCGTCGGGAACAGGCTCTACAAAAGTCTTACACCGAGCGTATTGAAGCTCTTGACGCAAAGGCCAAGCCTCTCGACTCAGGTAAGCTCACGACAGACTACGTCTGCTCAACCCTACGCGCCAAGTTACCCGACGACACAATCTGGGCCGTCGAGGCCATAACAAACACGATCTCAGTCGCAGATCAAATCCGCGCTACCATCTCCGGCCAATGGATCCACTGCGGCGGCGGCGGTCTCGGCTGGAGCGGCGGCGGTGCACTAGGTATAAAGCTCGCCGCCGACGCAGCAGACGCTCTCATCCCCAATAAGCGCAAACGCTACGTTGTTCAAATCGTAGGTGACGGGTCATACATGTTCTCCGTCCCTTCAAGCGTATACTGGATTTCTGCTCGTTACGGCATCCCCGTTCTGACTATAGTGTTGAACAACCTTGGGTGGAATGCGCCGAAGAGATCGATGTTGTTGGTTCATCCGGATGGACCGGCCTCGAGGGCGACGAATGAGGAGTTGAATATTTCGTTTGCGCCGAGTCCGGATTATGCGGGTATTGCCAAGGCTGCGAGCAATGGTGTCATCTTTGGAGCGAGGGTTGCTGATGTTGAGGAGTTTCAGAGTGCGTTGGTTGGAGCGGTCGAGAGTTTGGACAGAGGCGTATCTGCTGTGTTGGACGTGGCTATTTAAAGGATTGTTAGGGCAATAAGTAAAGGTGAAGGAAGAATCGTTCTCTTGATGACTGATATATACACTGCTTGTTCGTTTTATACTGTGACGTGATGCGCCTGTGGATAATCTAAACCTTCATGACAAACTTCTCGCCACTTGCCCCGGCTTTAAGAAGATTCAGCATCCCCTGCGTCGCCTTCAATCCGCCTTCGATAACTCGCGCCCTTGGCGCAGGCTTGATCTTCCCATCTTCGAGAGCCTTGGACAACCAGCCGCCGAAAACCCACCTTGCTATATCTGGATAGTTGACAGTGAACCCCACGCAGTTAGTATGGTGTCCTACAATACCAGCTGGCAGTGATTTTGCTTCCGGCCACGGAAACAGCGCAGTAACCTTGCATCCTGGTGTTCGATCGGTCGCGGTCAATATCTCCGCAACTGAATCAAAGGAGCTGCCTTCAGCTCTGGCATCGATAACGCCGCGAATCTTTGTTCCGGACACTTTCAAAGCTTGAGCTATCTTTTGCGCGACTTGCGTGTCACGATAGTCCCATGTATCTGTAGCACCCAAGGTCTTAAGCCACTCGTGATGCTTTGGACTTGCAGTTGTATAGACAGTCCATCCCAGTGCGTGCGCTATCTGCGTTGCCGAGACACCAACAACCGAAGCACCACTCCACACCAGAAGAGCTCCATCCTCCTCAGCAGTTTTCTCACGCATTGGCAGTCCGAGGCCGTCGAACAGGGCGATAGCCGCAGTGACTATACCGACAGGAAGTACAGAGCCCTCCTTGAAGCTGATGTTTTGTGGTAAGTGAGTCGTCGCTACTTCATCGAGAAGAGTATAGGTTTGAAACGCTGCCTTGTCGATGTTCTCGTCAATAACACCCAGGGCAAAACCAATCACCCGATCACCGGGCTTGAAGTGTGTCACATCTGCTCCCACGGATACAACTACACCGCTGAGATCGCTGCCAAGAACAGCTGGGAACTTGGTAGATAGGCCGAGGGCTTGAATTTTCCAGTCTGAGGGGTTCGTAGCGACAACGGCGTTGCGGACTAGTAGTTCGCCTTCCTTGGGAGTTGGGACGGGACGTTGTTGGATGGTTAGTTGGCCCTGTTTAACAGGGAGGATAGCAGCGACATTGGGCTCAAATATATGAGACATGCTGTAGGAATTGCACAGATATCGAGGTTTGAGGCGGAATATTAAAAATGGTGAATAAACATGTAAGCCGCTGAGTAAGGTTATTACTGGAATACGGAATACAATGATCTCAACTGCTTCAAGGATAGCTTGTCTAGTAATATATATAGGAAATGCGGGAATACGATTAACAAAACTCGGAACAATTTGTCATTTTGTTATTGTATCAGCTATAATATGACATCAACTCAAGGCTCTTGTCGAGGTTCGTCCGATACTCGTCCGAATGACAAAGCACAATCGAGGGGATCAAGAGTCAAGGTAATTGGCTATTCAAATCAAGTAGGCAAGAATTTGCGAGAGTGGATCGAGCATAGAGCACCTAATTGGCTTGTCATAGCACAGGACTCTTTTCCTCCTCCATTTACAGTCAAGTCCACGGCTGAGTCCGTCACCAAAATACAGCTTCGTATCACCCCCCAGTTGCACACAGATCCGCACCTAAGGATTAACAGCAAGTTTATCAAAGTGCAACCCTCCACCAGATGAACAAACATCGCTCTGCTGAGCAATCCTCGCCACATTCGCATTACAGGAAAACCCCTGCTGACAAGCATAAAAGT
>JAAQPG010001159.1:0-14122 GCA_013186905.1 Fusarium udum | reverse complement strand
CTAATCTACGCTTTATATAATATTAGGGCTTGAAATTCCCATAAGTACCCAAGAAATTAACTAATTAGATTCCTTAAATTAAGGCTTCTGATTAGCTAATCTAAACCTTCAATCTTCATTATAAGACCTAATTGGCTAAAAAGCCTGGGTACCCATGGGAATTTTAAGCCCTAGTATTAATAATAAGTCAGATGACTTTTGAGACCTATGACATAGTTCCTAGATATCATAGCTAAATCACTGTTCTGGTATCTATACTCAAAGGTTCCAAGCCCGGGTATGGAAATTCAGATTACTCAAGATCATCCTGTCTAAGAATGAGTATCCACGTCTCTCCATCCCAGTCATTGTAGCCACTCCCAGCGTATTGGCTACTAGAAATGTATTATTTACCCTATACAAATAGCTAGTTTACAAAAGGTCGTACTACTCCGTACAAACCGAGGCAATTAGAACATCCACATGCCATTCTGATTGGCCAATGATCAAAACAAAAGATCAGTGCCGAAGGCCGAATTCACGAGACCCGGGGACCCCAGATTCTCCAGAACGATCCGATGCGCACCAATCATGTTCAACCTCGCTAGTCAATGTAAGGGGAGCGCCCCGGACCTAGCCCTTAGCTCGTGGAGCTTCCACCGGCACATGACGCGGGGAAAGACTCTTGCGCGAGCTGTCAATTGGTGCGCTACCTTGTAGAGCCAGGAACATGACAATTTAGGTGAGTCGGATGAGTTTAGCAGAGGGTAATTGGCGCGTCAAGATAAAGCTTCAAAATTAGTCGGGGTTTATGAGTCTTGTTTAGGTTGGGCCGAACGGTGGCATCGGGATAGCTTAGAGTTTAGAGTACTTTTGGAAATGTAACATCGGTTCGGGAGAGGGTATGTTGTCATGATGCCAAGATATTTAAAGGGACATTCGTCCGACCTTTTGATCTTCAGTCCATCACTTCATCCATACATTTTACACCATTCTCTTCATCATGCTTGGCATCAAGGCTTCCCTGTTATTATCATGCTTGGCTCTCCTCAACCCTGCATCATGCAGAGCCATTGAAGAGCGGGCCGTGGCGGATCATGCCGTGACATTCCAGACCATTTACAAGCCCCCTTCCAACTACAACACCCCCAAGACTCTTTACGGTCGTAACGTGCAGCTTGCTGATGGAACTATCCTAGCTACTTGGTACGTCATCCGGATGATCCGGGAAGGTATTTACTAACGTAGAACAGGGAGAACTATAGCCCTGAACCACCAAAGGTGTACTTCCCCATCTACCAGAGCAAAGACAAGGGCTCAACCTGGGCGCCTCTGTCCAATGTGACAGACACCAAGAACGGCTGGGGTCTTCGCTACCAGCCCTTCCTATACGTCCTGCCCCAAGCCATCGGCAATCTCGCCAAGGGAACTATCCTCCTTGCTGGAAATAGTATCCCCACCGATCTCAGCAAGACCAAGATCGATCTTTACGCTTCTACCGACAGCGGCAAGACCTGGAAGTACATCTCTAACATTGCTACCGGAGGAAAGGCCGTTCCCAACAATGGTGAAACTCCTGTCTGGGAGCCCTTCCTGATGGTGTATAACAACAAGCTCGTGTGCTACTACTCTGATCAGCGCGATCCCTCGTATGGTCAGAAGTTGGTTCATCAAACTTCCAGCAATGGTGTCACCTGGGATGCTGTCGTCAATGATGTTCGAGGAACTGCTTACTCTCAACGTCCCGGCATGACTACCGTTGCTAAGCTTCCCAACGGAAAGTGGATGATGACCTTTGAGTACGGTGGAGGCGCTTCACCCAACAACGCTGCGTTCCCTGTTTACTACCGTATCTCCGACTCTCCTCTCACATTCGACAGTGCGTCCAACCAGATTCTCACCGCTGGTAGCCGTGCGCCTAGCTCTTCGCCTTATCTCACCTGGTCGCCTTCTGGAGGATCTAGTGGATCTCTGATTGTCACTGCCAACAGCGATAATGGCATTTACATCAACACTAACCTCGGCGCTGCGGGTTCCTGGGTGTACTATGACATTCCCCAGCCTGGTGCTTATTCGCGACAGGCTATGGTTATGGATAACCCCGATTGGCTGTATGTTATGAGTGCTGGATACCTCAATGGAGATAACTGGGTTACCGACAGTGTCTTTAAGCTCCCCAACCTGTCTTAGATATGCTGGCTCTAGTTAGTTTCTCCGGAGGCGAGGAAGAATTAGACAGATGCTATAGATAGTTAATCGATCAATCATGATACAAATGTCCGCCATCGCGACAACTGAAGCCCTGAGAACCATATTGACAGTCACATTGCAGTTTCTTCGAGAGAGATAGCGTCTTGGCATTAGTCAATCCATGGCCTGACTTTACAACCAACAGCACAAACAAAATTAAATTATCGCTAACCTTTCCTAAAAAGAAGTATAAACTCTCCACTTTGCGGACAATTCGGCGAAAATCTAGGCAGAAACTGGGTCCATAGAACAGAACCAAGAGCCGTGAACCAACAGCCAACAGCATGCGCAAATAATAAAACTGCATGCATTTCCACCTTCTGATTTTCTTGTGATTTTCTTCTCTCATTTCATCAACGTCACCATTCATTTTCGAGATGAGGACCGTCACCTCCGCGAGACGCCTGACCCGTATTATTTGGGCCAACGTCAAATCAGTATGCCGTTCCATAAAGAGTGTCATCTTGATGTTACTCCCTTTCTACAGCCTTACAATAATACTCGGCTTCTATCAAGGCATCATTGTCGGCCTCTGGTACTCGGAAACTAAAGAACAAAACGCCCGCTTCCTTTTGAAAAATGTCCTGGAGTACAAGATCACGGAGTATTTCGATGAGCCGTACGATAATTGGTCCAATGTTGCACCAGTATTTCATATACCACAAATAATTAATCCTCTCAAATGGACAGATCAACTAGGACTTAAGAAGCCTACAGTTTCGGGCTTTGGGGACGAGTACGAGCTGGCAGGCCTGGGCCATTTATACCGAAGAACCCGTCCCGAGACACAGCAATGGCATCATTGGATCTATCTGTCGGCGCAGCAAGAGCCTTGGAGGCAGCCCGATGGCCCAATCCTGCATGATCCCTGGGACAAATCATTCGTGGAACTCTTGGAGTACAGAGACAAGCATGATACCAAGGGGCGATCAAACTTCCTTTACATATCATGCCAAAAGAGCTTCCTCTGCGGATCTTGGCGTGTTGCTGCTCCCGCACTGCTGCACTTTACCACCGAGGGGAACAACAGTCGATTGTCTAGTAACTCAACCGGTCTGCCGAATTACGCACCTGTAAACACGCGAGTGTTTGAACTGCCCCTTCGCCAAGCAGCCATACCCGGCGTCTTCCCAAGTCACTTTGAACAGATGAGATCTCTCACAGCAAGCAACTCAGCCTTCTGGCAAACACAACGTACATATTCCCATTTCCATCAGGTCATAGGCCAAACGACCCGAGTGCTGAGGGATGCAGAAAAAGCATATCACTGGACTAATGGCTTGTTGGTCAACGCGGAACATAAATGGACTTGTCTATGGGCAATTGAAGATACAGCCTTGCGGGGATATATCTTTTTACTTTCTTTTGCATCATCTGTATTTCCAACGTACTTGTACAAGTTCGCCCCTACAGATTGGTCTAGTCCGGGACCCGGGCCTGAGCATAAAAGCAAAGATCCACTAGCGCGCACACTTCAGAGCTTGGTTGATATGCTAAGTGCGGAGGAAAAAGAGAGGTTCAGAAAGACAGATCGTGGGGGAAGAATATTGGGGTTGGCGGAGAGGGGCCTTAAAAAGGAATATTGGAATACTAGGGAAGATGTTCTCAATGATGTTGCTAATGCCTTGGGACTAGATAGAGATAGGAAGGCCAAAGGTCGGCGATAAAGTACAAAGCTTGACTTTTGCTTTTTGGCATATCAGATAGTAGCAGCAGAGTAATAAAGTAAATCAATTTTGCCAGCAATCCAACAAATGCACCACCTGTTCCATTTGGGGCTGAGATGCATCGCTGCGCACATGTCGGTTAATGGACATCTCGAGGACTTGCAAATCAGTGGGATTTTATAGTGAATAAGAATGCCTTGGAGACTTGGCATATGGTTATTGGTGAGCTGCTTTCAATCTGGCATAGTCCTCCTTCACTGTCGCATCATCCTTGAAATCCCTCCCTATTTGAAACTTCCCCGCCGCATGGTTACTGTATACATAGTTGATTACGAATTCCTCAAAGAGCCTTCCAACATTTCGATAGTCTTCTCCAGTGCCTTCAAGCCTTCTTGCTTCTCCCTGATCTCTTTTTCCATCTTTTTCTGCTTTTTTACCATCTCTGCAAGAAGGAATTCGTCATTCGACCCTTCATCATCTTCATCCCTTAGTCTCTTCTTCACGCCATTGGCTCTGATAGCTTCATCTAGTCCGACTTCTTGGCGATGCTGAATGCTAGCTGAGGCTGAAGTTGATGCGGATGCTGACCTTGGACAAGATTGATCGCCGCGTCGGCTAAGGTCTTCCTGGTTATGCTTACAGTTCTCGAGGTGTCTTTTTAGATGTGCTCTACGCTTGAAAGGCTTTTCATTGGACCTCTTGCAACCAGTATTGGGACATAGCAATGATTCCTCCAAGCTTGATGCATCCTTGTGTTTCTCTGTTTGATGTCGTCTCAAGGTAAATGGCCTTGCAAATGTCTGTTGGCAGTCTGGACACGCAAAGCGACTTTTTGTTTCCTCCGACCTGCTGTATTTGTTTAGCACATGTTCTTTAATCAAGTGAGCATTGTACTCACTCATCGGAGTTGATCATTCGATGACCACAGCCATTGCTGTCGGCATTACCTGTGGCACCTCTGTCAACGCTATTGCCGGTATTGATGCACGCCATAAGAGTTGAGTCTTTCATGGCGACCGCCGTATCTTGCGCCGCCAATTCCAAGATTCCCGAATCACCACGGGACGTCATGTCCCAAATCAGAAAGTTTGGATCTTGAGGGGTGTTTTGGGTAAAGGTCAATGTATAAAGCGGTTCATTCATTAACTGAACGTCCCCATACCAGGGTCTTTCCGGGGCATCCTGGCTAAAATACCATCTGTTGTCGGAGCCATCTGCAACCGATCCTTGAGGTCCCTCTGTTGTTGTACGTTAGATAAACTTCCACAAAATCTGTGAGGACATTACCTTCAATTCTGATACCATGGAAGTTGGCGTTCAAGTCATGAGCAGCTAGCACGGGCGAGCTCATGTGGTCGACTGCATTGCGCCATTCATCCTCAGGCTGGCTAGAACCGATGATGAACATCCAACAGACACCCCAGAGTACCAACAGTGCTGGGAGAATTGTCCACGGCATTGTTGTGCAAGTGTGCCTGATATTGTTGGGAAACTCAAAGATTGGCTCAGAAAGGCTTAGTTCCTCTCCCCCGTGGCTTATTAGGAACCTGATCCAGCACCATACTATGTTCCTGCGGGTCTTCCTGCGGGATATGGGTTCTTTCTGACGAACCGATTCGTTAAGAGCGTCTGCCATTATGGCAAGGGTGCAAACGAAGAGAAGTCCAGTTGCGACAACCAAAAGAGGCGTGATCCTGGAAGCTATCAAAGTATGTGCTGGTGGCAACAAATTGACCTTTTATTTGGCGTGATTTATATTCGGGACGAGTTTGGGGTGAGTCGGAAATGACCTTCAGCGCAGAATATGAGGTGCAGTTCTTGGGGTGCAGCGGGGTAGATTTTGGGGTGCGAAGTTGCGCAATGCAGTGAACCAGGTGCCTTAGGACTTGGAGCCAATAAGAACACCCAAACAGCCTCGTCATCTGACAGGACTTGAAACTTGTGTGCCGCCTGAACAGAGAACGCAATATGGCTTGTATTTTGCGGATTGATCCGGGGAGCACCTGGGATGGTTTTAGGGGTGAAATGCTGGTGCACCTTGAAATTTCATGTCGAAATCTAGAAGTGCGTGTAAATTTTATATAAAAGCTTCTTTCGGATGGCCAAGTTTAAAATGAAATATCTCCAAAGGGCGCACTCGCACCTTGGCACCAATCCTCATTTTGACAACCGCCACTATGGACAAATCACCAGAGAACTCCTTTCCAGCCCAAAGCCCGCAGTAAGCCATTGTGATTTAATTTTCCTTGAGAGACACATCTGACAAATGACGAAGAAAATTACCTCTGAAGGTTATGTCTGAAGGCCAAACCACTCCGATGCTTGCAGCCTTTGTATATGACTGTAACAACTGGTCCGACCGACTTGTCCAGCTTCAAAACGAAAGGACACAAGTTCAGTCACCTGCAAGTGGACAGACAGAAAGAGGTTCCAAGCTTTGATCGTGCCTCCATCCCTCAATTTGGTTAGTAATATGAGAAAAGACTTACGCTGCGGACAATTAACATGTTGGCAGCCCTGACCCGCGTTTTCGTGAGTAACCTCCAGCGCCTTGGCGGCCAGGAACGGACACTTGTTAAGCTACTAAAACCGATTAGTAGTAAAAGTTTCAAGCGTGTAGATACTCACACTTTAACGAATCAGAATACATAAACACTACTAAACGAGTAAAGAAGTAAATCAATTGCTACTCTTGCTACTATAGGTTAACTGTCTCGTGTTTTCTTTTCAGATGTTGTGATGAGAAGACCCACAAAAGGCGGAAACTATACTAGTTTGGGAAGTTACCAGGAGACACCTCGATTCAACTTCTTAATTGGGTAGCTAATGTGAGAAAGCCTAAGCTTAGGAACTGGACTGCAAGTAAGTATTAAAAGGCACATCACTTGCAATTCTTGAAATCTCTCTCCCAATTGTAAGTGACTGACACTCGTCTATTATTTTCTCATTGGGCGGAAACATGTGCCCTTCCTCAAACTATCCCACAGAGGCTGGAACATCCATCTCGACATTGCATGCCAATGACCCTAGGACAACTACAGACACCATCATCAACGCCTTAGAGAGAGATGGCGCCTTGATCATCAAAGGCTTAGCTTCCAAGTCTCTATGTGAACAGATCCGGAGTGATCTTAAACCGCTCTTTGACTCAGATGTCAAAGATGACTCGGGGTTCTTCCCTCCCACGACCAAGCGCGCAACCGGTTTCTTTGCGACCTCAGACGCATGTGTCGAACTAGCCATCAACCCTCTCTTCCAATCCGTTGCTGAAAGAGTCCTCGGTAGCAAGTATACGTACTGGGAAGGTCAAGAGCAGTTGACGGTTTTCGGAAAGCCCTACATTGCCAGTGCTGTTGGATTTCGCGTTGAGCCTGGGGGTAAGCAACAAGCTCTTCATAGAGATGATTCAGATTATCATCCTCGGAACTGCGATATGCCTGTGATGCTTGGCTGCGTGACGGTAAGCTATCCCTCTTTTCACTGGACAGCTCCGAGTATCTAACGTTCCGGCTGAGAGCTTATTCCGGCAGAGAGAACCTAGTATCTAACGTTCCTAGGCCTTGACCAAGACAACTAAAGAGAACGGAGCGACTATTGTCATCCCAAAGAGTCATTTGTGGGGTCCTGATAGATGTCCACTAGACGAAGAGGCTATCCCTGGAGAGTTGGAAATCGGCGATGCTATGCTCTTCGTGGGCAACGTGTATCATGCAGGCGGAGCTAATACTACCAAGTAAGTCGATTGCAAGTTTCTATTATGCAAGCTAACATGGAAAGGAACGACGCCCGAGAAACTATCGGCATTTTCATGTGCAAAGGAACCTTGAGGCAGGAAGAAAACCAGTACTTGAGTATACCCCCAGAGGCTGCAAAAGCTCGGAACTTCCCACCCAAGATGCTCAGATTGCTGGGGTATGGCATGTGTCCACCAGCTTTGGGCTATTACAAGTATCGGGATCCGATGAAGGTAATCTTTGGAATTGAAGATGAAGAGACGGTTAAGAAGTAGAATTTTATTTCTCAAACCGCTAGGATTCTTCTGCCGATATCTTCCCATTGTTTTGCTGGTACACGCCAGTCTGAATCTCCGCTGGCCCAGAACGTTTCGAGGAACGTGAGAACATCTCCGTGATGTTTGAACCCTGTGACATCAGACAAGCTCCTGTATAGATCTTTCACGATGAGCTGTCTATCCCCATCTCCGTAAGACTCTGTCCCGGCGATGAAGATTGGCCATGCGAGGTTATGAATGCACGCATGTAGATTCTCCATACCACCAAGTAGTCGAAATAAGTCGGACAGGCTGACTATTTCTTCTGGACCATATTCCTGGCCAAGACATCGTGAAGTGTACAACAGAGCAGCATTGTGATAAGCGTCAACTAGTCGTATGAAGTCCCCGCGATCGGCACTTGAGCATACCCCGCTACTGCCAACTTCCATCAATGTCTCCCCTCGTGCTTGCACAAACTCGCCCCTCCAGTCGCGAATTGAGCTCCCAGCTGAACCGCCTCGAGAAATAAGCGTCGCATCATGAAGAAGTAAGAGATACGCAGAGAATGACCTATCGTCCCCATACTCAACAGGCCTAATCGCATCTTGCACACCTGTCGCGTCGAGGATAGTAGTACAGGCGAAGATATCATACATAGAGAGCTGATTCTGCAAAAAGCCAAAAAGACTACTCTTAGGAAAGTCCACAGTGGATAGAGTGTTGACGAGAGCACGAGCTGCCTTTCGATGGAAATCAGCAGAATCTGCGCCGCCTGTATGGGCTAGCTCGTAGGATGAAAGGACCATCATCGACGAAAGCATCCATTCTACTGTATCGGCTGTTACTGTGAGATGGGGATGCGCGGTCATGTCATCAACACCACGCATGATCATCGACAAGACATGATCTCTGTTTTTCTCATAAACAGAGGATGGCGTGAAATCTCTTGCTGCATGTTGAGCCGAGACAGCGCATATAGCTAGACGGACTGCCTCATTTGTCTGGGCTAAAGGCAGAACTTTTTGACGGTAGTAGTTCTTTTCGGAGTCGATCCAGACCATTAGCCCGGCGATGTTCTTATCATAATAGTCTAACAGTTGTTGAGTGTTGCTGTCAACACCTGGCGAGGAGGTGGATGCTGGGTATTCCGAGATAGGAAATTGGACACCCCGAAGATGGCCACGAAGAGCCACGCCCTGAACCCATCGAAGTCTCAGACCATAACCGGGGCAGGTAAATCCCCTGCCGAGACATTTCTGACAGCTCGGTTGGCCAAGATCGCAGATGATCCTTCGCTTCGAGCAAATAAAGCAACCTGGGATGGAATGAGTGAGTAAATGGCTATAGTACCAGCGGCTCCAACTTACCTTTGCCTTTTCGCCGTGGCATTATGCGTTTCTCTTACTTGATGCCAGTAGTGATGCGAGGAGTATTGGCTGGAAATCCGAGAACCCCGCATTCATGTCACGTGCTATATTTTTCTTATAAACTTCGACTTTACCAAGTATTTTCCATTGATTGATTCTCGTGCAAAAAACATCGTAGAATACTCATAAACCCACTAGACCTTTATGAGGTCGTGGAATGGGCTGCCGGTCAAAGCTGGTCCAACGGTAAGGTAGCCCTTTCAGGTATCAGCTACTACGGTTTGGTAGGGTACTGGGCTGCCATGCAGAAACCACCACATTTGACATGTGTCATGTCATATGAATCAGCCTGTAGTCTCTACCAGTCTGTTCGTCGTGGGGGTATCTACAGCCACAACTTTCAATCCCATTGGTATAACAACATTGTTATACCACAGCAACGAGGAGCACAAGATGGAGCACGAACCAAGGAGGAGTTCGAGGCCGACCGAGTGGACTTTCCCAACCTCATGGCAACGAACGAGTATCCGGACCAAGGCTGTGTTGGCTTTTTGGAAAGGATTAGGTCGCTCTCCGACATTGAAGTGCCTATCTATCTGGCAGGCAACTGGACTGATTCAGAGGTACATCTTCCGGGAAATATCTGCGCCTTTATTGGCGTCTCTTCAAAGGAGAAGTGGCTTGAAATGCACACTGGAAACCATCTAGGCGCATTTTATGAGCCAAACCATATTGCCATGCAGAGAAAGTTCTTGGACTATTTCCTTTTAGACAAGAAGGATAACGGAATGCTTAAAGTTCCACGCATTCGGCTTCTTCGGCACCATGGTACCAGGACTGTTTACCCAGAAGACGAGACTTCCTTCCCGCCCTCCGATGCCCAAGATGTCTCATTTTATCTCACACCCCAGAAGCGACTATCTTTGAAAGGTCCGGCAGGCGAGAAGCAACGATTGTCCTACCAGGGGTACAGAGAAAATATCACCTTCACACTTGAGCCTCCATTTAAAGAGACTTTCGAAATACTTGGATCTCCATATCTCGAACTTGAAGTCAGCACTAGTTCTGAGGACTTGGATCTCTTCATCTACCTTCGTGCAATCGATGAGAACGGAAAATCGGTGGTATTGAAGGGCAACCATGGTGAGCCCATGGACAACTTCGCCAGAGGCTATTTTCGCTTGTCACACCGAGATGAAGTTGCCAAAGACTTTAATAAGGACCGTGTCATTACACAGCCTCCCACTCCCAAGTCTGAAGTCGTTCCAGGTGAGATATACAGGGTTATTGTGCCTATCTTCCCGGCAGCATATCTCTTTGACAAAGGTCAAACGCTTTCACTCGAGATAGGCTCGGTCAATACGTCAAGCACGATTCCTCCAATGCGTCACGAAGGGGGAGATAGGGTTGCGGAAAGATTTGAAGGGGAAAATATTATATTCTCTCATGGACGCTTGGTATTGCCCCGTGTAAGGCGCTGAGTGTATTAAAATAGCCTTAGACCATATTGAATTTCTCTTCAATTGACAACCTCTAAGTAAGCAGGAACCGCTGATCAGAGGCCAACGCTCGTACTTCAGCCGCAAAAACAGGCCTCCAGAATACCAACTGTGAGCGCTTAGCTTCAGGGCGCTTGAGCTCACAGATGCACCAATGTTAGCAACAAAAACAAGCCTCGTTGTTTCATTGGCAATAGAATAACTCACCCAAATCATACGTGTTCGCCAATCAGGCCCTTAATGTCAAGACTGAGAGCAGGGACTGACAGACATGTTAACAGAAACATTGCCGCGATAGATAATGTCAATTTGCAGGCCAGAGAGTGAGGCCAGAGACTGCCTCACTCTCTGGAATAACATTCCCCAAAGACCTTCTCAGGAATCAAAGCGAACTTAACCCTTGGTGGGGAGAAGAGAGAAATCAGCCCTAACAGAATGCAATGTTAAGATGCTATTCCAGGAGTGCTAACTCCAAGTAGTCATTGCCACTAGAACCCTTACACTTAGTATTAACATGCCCTATAAAACAGTTATCTTTAGCAGGGACTCTATATTTTTATCGCCCCAGAACTATCACCAAGCTTCCAGTCACGCTAGAAGGTAAGGGTTCAATCTGCTTAGAAATGTTATCTTTAACAGTAAAGGTAAGGGTTCAATCTGCTTAGAAATGTTATCTTTAACAGTATTAACTAAGATTATATCCTCTCAGTTACCTACTCTTAAGAGGCAACCCCTGATCTTAATTACACTTATCCTTTACCTATTTATCCTCTTAAGTAAGATAAATAGTAATAAATTTACTATTAACACTATTAAAGCCTTTCTATTATAAGCTAGATTATATCTAAAAGGATTAAATACTAAAATATTAATTAAACACTACTTACACTTCTTAATTAAGTACCTTAAATGCTAATACCTTATCTTAATAGGTAAAGTACTTATTTACTTCACAGGACTTATAGGTTATTTATATTTCACAGAAATCACTATATTTACATTCGACTTATTGATCTATAGTAGCTACTTTTACAAGCTATATAAGAATATTAACTACACTTATAAGAGAGTGCTTCACGAGATAATATTAGTGCGGCGCCGAGCGTCTACATCATTCGTAAACCGATAGAGAGCCTGATTGCCTGCGGAGATGACACTGATGAGGACGATAGCGTTACAAAACGAGCCTGCTGTTTTTGAACCGGCCATTTCGAAGGCGATAGCGAAAGGTGATGTGCGACTCGAATTTGTGCTGAGGCCGGGTATGGTAGGGGTTTTCATAAGCGCTGAAAGGATGTAGAGGAGGAGGATGCGTCAGAAAACATTTCTGGCTACCTTCAGAAGCGTCTTTGCCGGGTTCTTCATTTCGCCAGCCGTGACGGCGATGGACTCGGTGCCACCAAACGCGAACGACACTGTCACAAAGATAGAAGCAAATCCTGCAATGCTACCCACAAGAGGCACATTGCTATGCATCTAAAACTTTCTGTTAATAGAACATAACCCTAATTTGCACTAACATTAACTGCAATACTTAGTATAATAAAGATAATTATAATCGCTACCTTTAGTAAGCTGAGCTAATACTCTAGCTCTCTATATGCCTTTATATTAATAATATTTACCAATATAATTATAACTTTTATAATAATTCCTAGTGTGTACTATAGAAATATATCTATCCAGTACTTTATTAGCAGCTGCGTGGCCACCATATCCGCGTCAATTATCATAGCAGAACTAAACCAGTAATTCCATCAAAGCAAATCCGAATGCGTCATCCATATAGCGACCCACAAACGAGCAAAGTAAGCCTGCTACAGGCACAAACGCCACTATCTCGCTAGCGCTATCATCATATTATACACAATGGCGCCAATAATGCAGTAGCAGATAAGCATCAATGAGGGCCCACCGGTTGCCAGCGCTTATCCTGTGCCCAGGAATAGCCCCATATCGATAGTGCTGGCAATGGCAATCAGCTGCCCGCCGTATCTGCGCTCTGATATCGTCGAGCTTGCTTTTAACTATTGTGCTCGTACGTATACTGTGTGCTAGAATGCCGAACGTCAGGACCTGCACTGCAGTCCCGTCGCCGATGCGGTGGGCCCAGTCGTTGAGGACGGGTTGACCGTCGGAGCCGCAGTGTCGCCATCCGTGTTTTCCGCATGGAAGCCGCGGGGCCCGGCGCATTGAAGATCGGCGATTTTCGGGTTGTCCACACAACCGAGATCCACATCTGGCACATCTTACAAATGCTACTAAAGCTTTGTGTGCCACGGTCGAAAGATTTAATCATGACCTTTCTGTCTCTGACCAATTTACAACCGCCACAATGAAAGTCTTATTAATATTTGCTCACCCCGAAAGAGCTTCCTTGAACGGCAGTCTGCATAGATTAATGCATTCCCACCTCCAGCACCAAGGCCACCAAGTCCAAATCTCTGATCTCTACCGCATGCGATGGAAATCCCAGATTGACAGGGACGACTTCCCCAGCCTCCCGCACGACACCCGACTCCGGCCGTATAAAGCCTCCGGTGCAGGCTACGAATCCAACACCCTGACTGAAGATGTTAAAGCGGAGCAGGAAAAACTAGTTTGGGCAGACACCGTCATCTTCCAGTTCCCGTTATGGTGGTTCAGTTTCCCTGCAATCTTAAAAGGCTGGGTCGATCGCGTATACTCATACGGCTTCGCATACGGAATAGGAGAGCACAGCGACACCCGGGCAGGCGATCAGTACGGCGAGGGGCGATTTGCAGGAAAACGCGCAATGCTAGTTGTTACAGCTGGGGGTTCGGCATCACAATACTCTGCTCGTGGTATCTATCGATGACATTCTGTTCCCAATCAACCATGGCATCCTGTATTATCCAGGTTTCGATGTGCTACCGCCAATCGTGATATACGAGTCTGATCACTTCAGCGAGGGGCAATATGAGGCTCTCGCAACGAAGGTGCGGGCGAGGATGGAAAGTCTGAATTCCACTGTGCCGATCCGGTATCGCAAGCAGAACGGTGGTGATTACCTCATTCCAAGTTTAACATTGCAAGAAGGAATAGAACAACCAGGAGATAGCGGTTTTGCTCTTCATGTTGTTAAAAAGACAGATATAGAAAAGAATTAAATATATATTAGAAAATCTATAAATTAAATCTGTATAACTATAAAGTAAAGCTATTATAGTTCCTATAGCCATGATACTTTCCTTTTTTCTTCTGCACCATATGATAAATAATTTAAACAGCAGTAATTCCATAGTACAGAAGGCCAAATCAATATCTATGCTAAAATTCATCTCTTAGTAAGCCAACCCTATACTATATAGTACTATAATTAATATTCCTTATAATTTAATATAA
>JAAQPG010001158.1:0-20421 GCA_013186905.1 Fusarium udum | reverse complement strand
GGATCTAGGGATGCTTGAGAGCTTTTCTTGGGATGGGGTGACTTATGAGAACACTATTCATTAACTTTTGCAGATAATACCTCAGCGTGTTGCTGTACTCGGCTCAGAGCATTTATGTCTCTGGAGGCACTGTAGTTGAAAAACAGTCTTGAGCAGAGCTGATTACTATAGCTTTGGAAGCTCTGCCTGTGTTACGAACTGCAGAAAACAAGAGAAGTGGTCAATTACCTCCACTGTTATACTAACGTTGGTCTATGGACGTTTGTTTCACAGTATCACGATACATACCTTTTGTAGTCAGTGAATGCTGATCATCATTGACTGTTCTCTGCCGCTCGCTCGCTCGGCCCACAATCAACACCCTCTATTGAAGCTCAGGCACCCTCCAACTCCACTGTATCCGATCACTGGCTCTACATTAGTTAGCTTCCAGCCTCTACCTAGCCGGGCTGGTTCCAGCTGTCTACCTACATACAGATGTTGACTCCGCTTCTGCTGATAATGATCGAACTCTCGGCTGCTTCAATTTCCCTTGTTGAGCCACAAATTAGCTCCATCCCGATAGCGAGAGTAACTTTAAAATGACACTGCTGTATATAGAGCCATGTGCTTGTTGCCAAGTACTTACTTGGTACCCTTTATCAGTTCACTTTCCAGTAGAGTACCGACCTACATCTCGACGACCACCACAAGCTTGGAACGAAGCCACTCAACTGGGCTGCAATTGCGTCTGCGGGTTGCATGCAGGTTGTATGTACCACTGGAACAGCCCAGGCCCAAATCTTGGTCTTCTTCCATGTCTTGTCTTGTCTTGTCTCTTCTTGTCATCTTCTGCCAGGATTTTTTCCACCTTCCAATCCCTTGGCTTGGTTTCTTACTACCTCCGATCCTTCCTTTCCAGGTTTCTCTCTCTTATTTCAACTGTTACTTTTTCTCTTTTCGACTTCCATTCTCGATTTCCTTTCGCTTTCCATACCACCCCTCCCTCTGTCTGCCGTCTCAAACAAGCTGGTGTCTCCAGCTCCAGCTAGGCACGTAATCCACCTAGAGAGGCAACCTAGCTCAGCTCAGCTCAGCTCAGCTCCAAGGTAGCCTGTGTACGAGCTACCAGCTACCAGGCTTTTAGCTGGCAACGCGGGCATTCGCAACCTCACCACCAAGTAAATCGGCCAACGCCATTACGACGGTCGTTCGGGATCGACCTGCTAGTTTGAATGCTTCGCGACGGTGCTTAGAGCTTGAAAAACGCCAATTGACGACTTCGAACCGCCCAAAACATACCTCTCGAACCAGCACGTTCCATCAACAATCACAGCAACGCTACACCACATAACGTCATGTCTACCGCAAAGGAGGCTGATGAGCTGAAGCAGCAGGGTCTCGTCGAGGCTGCTGCAGACCCTCAAACCAATGTCACCGCAGACGATGCCCAAAAAAAGATTGTAGAGTCCTCTACGAATGCTGGTGTCGCTGCTTTCACATTCGACCCTGATGCGAGCCCAGAGCAGAAGAAAGCTCAAGCCAATGCCGTAAGCCCCTCTGGTCTTGGAGTTGCGACCTACAACTAACGTGAACCACGCGCAGGCCATCCCACCCGAACTTCAGCAAAGTAGAAGGCCCAAGGGCGCCGCAATTATCACCGACGTCGATGACGGCACCGGCCCTATCGAAGATCTGCCAGAACCGAGCAAAGAAGGGGCCTTGGATGTAGCCCGCGACGAGCAGGGCAAGCCGCTCGCGGATGGCACTGACCCCAAAGCCGAAGAAGCCCCCTTCTCACGGACAGGATGGGCTCCTCAATTAGGATGGCCAATTGACGATGCTACCGAACAGGAGAGTCTCCTCGATCACGCGACATGGGTCGAGGGACAGCTTCCAGATACCCTCTATGGTGGTATGTCTCAACTCAACTACATGCATGCGCATACAGGCCACTAACAAGTGTAGATTGGTACCACAACACGGGCGTCATCATTTTTGCTTGCATCTCCTCCTGGCTTGTTGCTGTCTTTGGCGGCGGCCTCGGCTGGATCATCATCATTATGGCCTTTTGCTCGACCTACTACCGAACGTCCCTGCGTCGAGTGCGACGTAATTTCCGAGACGACATAACCCGCGAGATGGCTCTCAAAAAGCTCGAGAACGACAACGAGTCCCTCGAATGGATCAATTCATTCATGGTCAAATTCTGGCCCATTTATCAGCCCGTTCTTGCTCAAACCATCATCAATTCAGTCGATCAAGTTCTGAGCTCTGCTACCCCGTCATTCCTGGACAGTCTCAAGCTCAAGACCTTTACTCTAGGCAGCAAGCCTCCTCGTATGGAACACGTCAAAACTTACCCCAAGACTGAGGATGACATTGTTATGATGGACTGGAAGTTCAGTTTCACTCCCAACGACACCGCCGATATGACTTCGCGCCAGCTTTCAAGCAAGATCAATCCCAAGGTTGTCCTCGAGATCCGCATTGGCAAGGCCATGATCAGCAAGGGTCTCGACGTCATTGTCGAGGATATGGCTTTCTCCGGTATCATGCGCCTCAAGATCAAGCTGCAAATTCCTTTCCCTCACATTGACCGTGTTGAAATGTGCTTCCTGGAGCGACCAACAATCGACTACGTCTGCAAGCCCCTCGGTGGTGATAACTTCGGTTTCGATATCAACTTCATTCCTGGTCTCGAGAAGTTCATCCTGGAGCAGATTCATGGCAACTTGGCCCCGATGATGTACGCGCCCAAGGTCTTCCCCATTGAGGTCGCGAAGATGCTGGCTGGCTCTCCCGTTGACCAGGCTATCGGTGTTGTGGCAGTGACTCTCCATGGTGCTCAGGGCCTAAAGAACACCGACAACTTTGGTGGAACCGTTGATCCTTACGCCTGCTTGAGCCTGAACCGACGTCAGGAGCTTGCCCGAACTAAAGTTGTTCATGACAATTCCAACCCCAAGTGGAACGAAACCCACTACATCATTGTTACCTCTTTTAACGACTCGCTGGACATGCAAATATTCGACCACAATGATTTCCGCAAGTCAAAAGAACTGGGTGTTTCTTCTTTCCCTCTGGAAAGTGTTGAGGAGCTCAATGTTCATGAAAATCAGCGGTTGGAGGTCATCTCTGATGGCAAGGCTCGCGGCGTTGTTTCGTGTGACATTCGCTTCTTTCCTGTTCTTGAAACCGTCAAAAACGCTGAAGGACAAGATGAACCTCCACCTCCATCCAACCAAGGTATCCTTCGATTTACTGTGGAACAGGCCAAGGATCTGGATGGTACCAAGAGTCTTGTAGGATCTCTCAACCCTTACGCGGTTATGTTCTTGAATGGTAAAGAAGTCCACCAAACCAAGAAGTTGAAGCGTACCAACAACCCTATCTGGGACAATGGGTCTAAGGAGATTCTAATCACGGACCGGAAGAAGGCTAAGCTTGGTCTTACAATCAAGGATGACCGTGATCTCACTGGAGACCAAGTCCTCGGAAAGTACCAGATCAGACTTGATGAGATGCTTGAATGTATGGAACAAGGTAAAGAATGGTACAACCTGCATGGTGCTCAGACTGGTCGTGTCAAGATGATGGCACAGTGGAGGCCCGTCGCTATCTCTGGCGTGGCCAGCACCGGTGGCTACGTCACCCCCATTGGTGTGATGCGTCTCCATTTCAAGAAGGCTACTGATCTACGAAACTTTGAGGCATTCGGCAAATCGGATCCCTACACTCGAATTCTGCTCTCTGGTATTGAAAAAGCAAGGACTGTCACCTTTCGCAACGATCTCAATCCTGAATGGGACGAGGTACTTTACGTGCCCATCCATTCTGCTCGCGATAGACTTGCTTTGGAAGTAATGGATACAGAAAAGGTTGGCAAGGACCGTAGCCTAGGAATGGTCGAAGTCTTCGCCGCCGACTATGTCGCACAGGACGAGACTGGGGAGTACCATGTCAACGACAAGAAACAGCTCCGTGAGGACGGTCTGCGCCTGCATGGCAAGGGTATCGCCAAAGGAGTTCTGCATTACACTGTTGCCTTTTACCCCTGTCTCAATGTCACTGATCCCGAGGAGGAAGATGAAGAGGAGAAAGAAAAGGAGAAGGAGAAGGATTCAGAGAAGGACAAGGATTCCTCCTCCGGTGAAGAACAATCACCTAACCCGCAGAGATCCAGCGAAGCTGGTAAATTCAACGCCAGTTTGGACAAGCCAAAGGAGAACCAACTGGAGCCGCCTACGCCCACAACTGTTGGACGCCCCTCGATCGAGGCGACCAAGGGTCCCCGTAAAATCCGATTGTCTCCTGAGGAGCTTCTCAAGTATGAGAGTGGCCTGCTCATCTTCAGACTCATGGAGGCAGAGATGCCAGAAAGCCATGGACTGCTGGAGGTTCTTGTAGACGATATGGCATACCCATCCTACGTCTCTTCAACTGCTCGTAGCAAGCACCACAAGTTTGAAGAGATTGGAGATTGCTTTATTCGTGAGCTTGACTTCTCCCGACTGACACTTCGGGCTCGCAAGAAGGGCGATGACCAAGATGATCTCATGGCCTCACTGGCTGGCAACACCCTGGAAACTCTCAAGCAATGCCTGGTAAGACTGACATTGGATCTCACTGTATAGGCGTGAAAACTAACTAGCTTCTCTAGAACAACCCGACAACTCTGAAACTCAAGAGCGAAGATGGACGCCCCGCGAGTGTTAAGGTCAGCTTGAAGTACATCCCGATTAAGATGCAGCTTGACCCGAGCGAGAGTATCAATAACATGGGTACACTACGCGTTGATGTTCTCGATGCTACGGACCTTCCCTCAGCTGATCGCAATGGCAAGAGTGATCCTTACTGTAAGTTCGAGCTCAACGGCCAGGAGATCCACAAGACCAAGGTTATAAAGAAGACTCTGAATCCCACATGGAATGAATACTTTGAGGTCAATGTGCCCTCGAGAACTGCAGCACAATTCAAACTCTCTGTGTGGGATTACGACTTCGCAGACAAACCCGACTTCTTGGGTGCTGCGGACGTCAATCTCGAGTCTCTGGATCCTTTCAAGCCATCGGAGACCAAGTACATCCTTGATGGCAAATCGGGAAGCGTTCGCATCCGACTCCTGTTCCGACCCAGCTATGTCCAGCGATCACGACAGGGCACATCCACTTTTGGCAACACTTTCTCGTCTACTCCTGGTCGTATCGTCACCGGTGTTGCCGGAGCGCCGCTCAAGGGTGGTGTTGCAGTTGCGGGAGTTGTTGGCCACGGCGTTGGTAGGGGAGCTTCGTTCCTCCGCCGTGGCATCTTTAACAAAAAGGACAATGGGGACATCATCGAAGAAGATGGCGAGGCGTTTGAACCTCAAGGCTTGAGCTCTAATGGTACCGCAAGCACCAATGGTGGTCTCCGCCGGTCGCCTGCCATCAACGAAGAGGGCACATCACCTGGTACTCGGCCTTCTACAAGCAACGGCCATGTTCGGGCAAAGAGCATTGGACAGTCATCAGTCCACAGCGCTAATCCCGGAGCCGCACCAGGAGGCACTGCTTCCTTTACTGTGGTCGAAGCCACAGGATTCCCTCCCGCATCGGATCTGTATATCGTCATCACGCAGATCAACCCCAAGGAGAAGACAGTGGGCAAGACCAAGCACTTTAAGTCTACGAATGGTCAGTGGACCTTTGGTGATACATTCAAATTTCCATGCTCGCCCGACGCACAGTTCAAGATTGAAGCGAAGGGACAGCACACTTTCAGCAGTGATGATGATCTGGGCGAGCATGTTTACTTTGTGGACGAGTCAGGCTCATCTGCCGCCAAGGAGCTCACAGTTGGCAGTGGAACAGTGACACTGAAGAGCAGTTTCCAACCAACAGAGTCTACCCTGGTTCCCGATAGTCCCAAAGCCCACCTTCGCCGAAGCTTCATGAGCAAGCGGGATGGACGAACCAGTCGGGAAGTGACGCCAAACCCTTGAGCAGGAAAGGTTCATTAGCTGGGCAATGGCAGGGTATTTCATTTCACACGAGTGTTGAAGCAATTGAGACATTATACTTGATCTTTTCTTTCAAGTGCTTGTTTCTTTCTGTTTTTCTTTTGTTTAATTCAGAAGCAAATCTTGGGAGGTAATATCTAGGCCGGCTTTGAAGAAAGGAGACTTTAGGTTCTTTGACGAATCGAGGAGGAAGCTCTACCAAGAGGTGCAAGGCGTGAATCAGTATGACTACGTCTGTGAATTGGTGGAAGTCAGTGAGAGTGATATCCCTTGATTAGTGGTTTTCTTTGGCGTATTGGGCGAGGAATTGAGGAACCTGGGAAACTTGGCCAGAGACTAAGAAGCGATCAATGAACGAATAAAGTACTTTTTTTTATTTTTAATACATATATGTATATCTAACTATGCAGGTATAGGTATGTAACAATCTGCTCTATCCTTTTCTTCAGATAAGATATTGTACCTAAAGTCCTAAGATTAGTACTGCCTTTGTACATAAGGTACCGATGTGCTTACCTTATAGCTGGGGTTTTGAAAGCCTTGATAATCAGGCATCCACCAGGAGTCCCACTGTCCTGTCCCCCGCCGTCACAGGAAAAGGTACGTACCTAAATTGGAGGTGGCATTTAGTTGACGCGCGCAACGGAAGCTGCCTGAGCCTCAGCTTCCTTGTCTGGAGCTTCAATTCCCACTTCTACTGCACTTCCGCTTCGGCTCCCGCCTTCACAGCAATCCCCGTCATCATCATCCACGCACGTCGACGTCGACGTCAACGCCAACAACGCCAATCTCGATCACGAACGACATAACGAAGACATTACGACCAGGAAAAAGACTTATCTCCGCCCTTTGCACGCCACCGAAGCTAGGATTCGAGGCATACAGCTCGACTCAACTCATCTCAAGGACGAAGGATTACAAGACGACGATTCGTTTCCTGCTACTGCTTCTCTTTCAATAAAGCCAAGATGGATTCTCTTGTTTCGAAATACAGCCGACCAGCATATGAGCAGAATGAGCCTTTTGAGGACCAGGATGAGCTGCTGAATTCCATGGGCGATCTCTCGCTCAAGTTTGCCATGCCCCCCGTTGCTCAGGTTAGTATTCTAGGCGTAACTTGGCTGCTGTGAATATTATACTGATTGTATCATTGTAGCCCTCATCATGGCTTCGCGCTGCCACTGATGACCGATCAAACCCCAACTGCCCCATTAAGATCGCCCACGGAACCACCACGCTCGCTTTCCGTTTCCAGGGCGGTATCATCGTTGCGACCGACTCCCGAGCCACCGCTGGCAACTGGATCGCCTCGCAAACCGTAAAGAAGGTCATTGAGATCAACAGCGTCCTGCTAGGAACCATGGCCGGTGGTGCTGCAGACTGTCAGTACTGGCTTGCCTGGCTCGGCATGCAGTGTCGCCTCCATGAGCTACGACACAAGCGTCGCATCAGCGTTGCCGCCGCCAGCAAGATCCTTGCCAACCTCGTCTACAGCTACAAGGGAATGGGTCTCAGCATGGGTACCATGTGCGCCGGTGTCACCAAGGAGGAAGGCCCTGCTCTCTACTATGTCGACAGCGATGGTACTCGCTTGGCGGGCAACCTCTTCTGTGTTGGCTCGGGTCAAACATTCGCCTATGGTGTTCTCGATGCCGAGTACAAATACGATCTGTCGGATGAGGAGGCCCTGGAGCTTGGAAAGCGAAGTATTCTGGCCGCTACCCACCGAGATGCTTACTCTGGTGGTTACATCAACCTGTACCATGTTAAGGAAGAGGGCTGGGTGAAGCACGGCTTCAACGACACCAACCCCATTTTCTGGAAGACCAAGCTTGAGAAGGGCGAGTTTACCAACGTGACAAGCGCACTTGATTAGAGGATTCTGGGTTTAGAAACAAAGATGGTGTCAGCATAGGAATAGTGACGTGCAGACAGATGTAGCCTGTGTGATAGACGTGGATCTTGCGCGTCTACAGGACCTGAAATCCAAAACGACCGTGTAATATATCAAATGACGGCTTTGCCATGCCAGAGAACAGATATCCTAAACTCCAATACCTCGTAGTGATGTCTACATAAAGTCAAATAAATTACAATACAATGAATGCTATATTATACAGCGCGTCAAGCCAATACCGCTCGTGCTGGTAGTATACAGGATGCAAATAGTCTCATCCTTTTCTCATGAATTCTCAGGAGTTGAGCCCCTGATGTCTCGTCTCACCCACCCATCAACCCCCAATATCCCGTCCCCAACTTCAGGATCCATGAACCACTTTCCAATACCCGTCACGGTCAACTCAGACTCATAGCCTGCTTGATACATCTCCATACCCGTCCATCCAATCATGGCTGCGTTATCTGTACAGAGTTGTATGGGCGGGGCAACAATTTGTATGTCACTAAAGCCCCTTGCAGCCAACATGGACCGCAGGACATGCATGAGGAACTTATTGCTCGCGACTCCGCCCGCTACAACTAATGTCTTTGCAGCTCGAAGCTCTGGCTTGTCGTCAAGGGCGATGCATAACCTGCCTGCGAGGTGTGTAAAAGCTGCCATCATAGTATGCTGTGCCAGTGCCCGGCGTTCAGGCAGAGACATGGAGGGGCGGGAGCTTGCGAGATCGTGAACGTGTGTGTAGATGCTGCTGAATGAGAATGCAAGTTTTCTAGTCTGTCGAAATGGCGTGGGGACGTTCCACTCATACCCTGTGGATGGAGGAGACATCTCTGCAGAGCGAGAAGCTGGTGGTGTGAAAACAGCCTCATAGGCAGAAGTCGAGCTATTTTCTGGTGGGAAGGCAAAGGCTTCGAGGAGGCGACCGTACATGACATGCTCGCTTGCCTCAAAAACTTCGGGAGGTAGGATATCGCGAGCTGTTTGGTCGAGAAGATTACCAATAGCAATATCGCCGCTTGTAGCAACGATAGAATGCTCTGTTAGGCCTCTTGAGTGAACAAGTTGAGTGTGTCCGCCTGAGACAAGTAGGGACAGAAATGGAAACTCTGGTCCCTCTTTAGAGATCTCCTCTTCGCCCATACTCATTCCCAGAGCCCGAGCCAGTCGTGGCGTCAACGCATGAGCCTGCATATGATGGACGCCTACCAAGGGGACACCCCAAGCGACAGCCAGTCCCTTTGCCATATCCAGGCCAATTCCTAGGTTCGAGCGCATCCCAGGCCCACGAGTCACCGACACAAAGTCCGGAACTTGCCTTCTCACGCCACCGGCATCACAGAATTTCTGGCTATCGTCTTCAGCAGCTGGGAGAGTGTCTATTGCTCGACGCACAAGAGGTGCTAAAGCTTCACTGTGGCCCTTGGCCGCTACAATTGGGTGTATACCCTTGAATGCGCGGTTGTCAGAGGATATGCACTCATTGAAGAGGAGTTCAGTTGATTCTGGTGTATGCCGAAGAACGGCCACGCCCGTATCATCACAGGATGTCTCGATGGCGAGGGTTGTGAGATACCGAAGCCGTTGAGGCCTGAAGCCAAGGAGCATTCCCTTATGGTGACGACATTGAAGAAGAAGAGAGCGCATCTGCGTGACGAATCTGGGTGTTTTATCAGAGGGCAATGATAAGACAGATCTGAAGACATCCAGTTACGGTAGGGTAGGTAACTTGATGTGAAGTTATTTTGGGTCCACACCACGGCCCCACTCATCGGACAGAGTGGGGGATCCGGAAGAACATCAAAGGCGGGATCTTATATCGAGCAGATAAAGCAGTAATAGAAGAGAGAACGAGTTAATGCATTTGACTAAACTCTTTCAATAACTAAAATACCCTCCAGGGTTGACGCCCTTTCCAATGCTTTCATGTTAGATGCATAAGAATCTATCTACATGCATCCTACCCATCATTAATCAATTAATAAGTTGAAGGTGATCATCTTGACACCCAGTTCATCCATTGGCATTTACATCCTCCGGTCCCGCCGTCGAATCCGCCAAATTTTTCGTCTCCTCGAGACCTTTTGTTGATCCACGTGCCACCAGCTCCTATGTCGTTGGCCAGTAGCTTAGGGTTCTCTTCATCAATCTTCTGTCTATCATCGATAGGCCAGGCCCAGACAAACTTTTTCCCTGGGTCTCCTCCATGTGTATCCATCGTTACCGTCACCGGGTACGGCATTGTTCCTGGTCGAATCAGCTCTGGTGATCCGTCGATGGCGCCTTGCCCAGTAGGATCGATCAGCTTCGATGTGTTGGCAGCCAGTGTGCGTGTCCAGATTTGAACGAGAAACCGTGTCTCGCTCCACGTCGCGATGAAATCAGCCTCTGTCTCCCGACAGCCACCGTCCTCGTCTAGGGGAATGTCGCCATCCTTGGTATCATTAAGAACCGTTACCGACTTAAGGAAGATGGTTCGTCTGAAGTAGGTGTAAAAGCCATAGTGCTCGGTCGGAAGCCCGCGGTCGTAGAGCCTCACTGGCTGCTGTACCGGCTGCGGGAGCAGGACAGCTGGCTTGGATGCGCCATTCTCGTTGAGATCAGGGGATGGGAGCACTTCAGCAAGGCTGACATTCACGTCCAATTCTTGCCTTTTGGTCAGCTCTTTGCGGCTACTCTCCTCGACAGAATCAATGAGACTGATGTAGAATGGAGTCGCCTCGCCGCCCTTTTTATCGGATTTGATACCGTCGGTTGTATTTCCCAGAAACCACATCTCTTGGAATTTGGGTGGGCTGGGGCTGGGCTCAAAGCCGGGCGCCTCCCGTGCTCGGATAGTGTCTCCTGCATATGCGGCACTGCCCATACCTCGACGCTCCTTCAACGAAGGGGGATCCTCGTTGGGAGTTTTCCAATCGTTGCGGGTACTGTTGTCCCACTGGATCTGCAGGATAATGGTTGGCTGGTCAGGCTTGTAAGGCTTCACCGAGTCATGCTGTTCCTTTGGTAGAGAACAACTCCACAAGGTGGATGGCTCAGTGCAGCCACTCTTTGCGGCCGTATTGTCCGGTCCAACGATTGTCAAGTCTCCGGTTGGCATGGGTGGGAAATCCGTCAAGTTGACCCAGATTGATGGCACCTCCTCTGAATGCTTGGGGCGTGTCAGAACAACGCCTAAAGTGATCGAAAGGATAACAACGGCAAGAAGAACTCCCAGAATAATCATCCAGACACGACGGCGCTGTCGACCCTCGCGTCCAGTCCGACCAAAGCAACCCCTCTCTGGAATACATCCTCGACCTCTCCAGAAGCCACCAAGGCGCCGAGCAACAGCCTCTTCCTTCTCGTTTCGTCTTCTTTGACGCTCCTGTTTGGTGGCGTGTTCGGCTTCGCCATGGGAGTATTCGCGGGGCGCAGATGTTCCCAGCGGCCGTGTTGGGAGAGGTATTTGAGAGAGACGCAGGTTGTCTCGCGGGGCCGGAGTGAGTGGAATATCAGTTAGTTGCTCAGCTCGTTGGGATGACATGGTAGAGGAGAGACCAGGAGATACAGGACCGGGTGAAGGGGGAAACTGGCTTTGAAGTGGGTGTCCAGGCGGGAAAACAGCCCTGTACCTTACTGTGGCAGCCTGACTCTTCTTTTCGGGAGGCGAGTATGCAGGCAGCTGTTCCCCGGTACTTTCTTCTTCCTCGGACACAAGTATTTGTGGTTTTTCTGAAATGGATATGGTTTCAGGAACAGGGGATGCCCTTGCAGTTGAAGGTCCAGATTCGCTCTCTTGGGTGTGCTCAAAACGGGGAGATGGTGTCCTGCGTGGCGTCGGTTCTTTGACAATTGGTGTTTGGAATGAGCCAGGAGCCAAGCTCGGTGTAAGATATTCTCCTTGAGGAGGCTTGGTCTCCTGCTTGTTCCACCATTCATCCCCTCGGATAGTCTTTGGTGAGTCAGTATACACCTTTGGACTGGTAGTGAATGTCAGTCTGTTCTCCATAAAAGGTGTGACAACATGATGATCCCACCAGCCACGGGACTTGGATGCAGCACTATCGGGCGTCAGTGCTGATGTCTTTCCCCTTGCCTGTTTGTGCGGGCTTGAAGTGCCATCTTCTTCAAACAGTGTGCACGGCGTGCCGCCATCAGAGTCATCGGGGGTTCTGCCTCCGAGTTCCAAGCTGATGAGCCTCTGATGAGCTGACTTCTTGAAGTTTGCTGGAACCGCCGGCACGGGTGGAACATTGATGGCCGTTGTCGTGCCGGGAGATGGAAACTGCGAATAGATACTTGAGGCGTATCGAATGGTACTGAATGAGGAAACGGTGTCGGGTGTATCAGGTGACCACACTGACTTCTGCTGAACTGGAAATGGAGACAGGTTTGAGGAAGGGTTTCGAGACAAATGGGGCTGTGCTGGAGCTTCAATGGGTGTTGGAGCGGCGTCATACCGGGAAGAGCTGCCGGCTTCCTCAGATGAGAGAGCCAGGCCGATGACGATGGGCCTGTCATCCGGCGAGAGCTTATTGTCTGGTGTACGTGCTGATTGAGCTGGCTGGGCTGATGACAGCGGCGAAGCAGTTGCTGGGCTTTGGTCCTTGCTCTTCTTGAACCAATTCCAATTTCCTACTGAGGCCGATGTTGGTTCTCCCTCCAATGCCTTTAGAGCAGCAGCGTCTACAAATTTCCCAGCTCGTCCTACCGGCGTTGGCATGTAGTTCTGGCGACGAAATGTTGACATGTCTGTGATAAGCTTGATGCCTGCCTTGGCATTCTGGACCTTCTGTCTCTGGCGTGATTTGACTCGAACAATTCTTGCAGCAGAAGCTCTTGATGCACGTCGCGTTGAGGGTTTGGAGCTTCGAGTGGACACATTCAGCGGAGCTGGAGAGACTTGCTCCCCAGCGTCAATGGGCGTGATGGGCTCGTCATCCCCCCAATCCTCCCACTCTTCTCGACGCCGTGGCTGGGCTTCCGAGTACGGCGGTGGGTGTACCGGGACTTGATTATGAGTGTCGTTGTTCATGGTGTAAAGACTAAGGTAGTCTTTGAATAGAAAAAGGGAAGCAAAAACGAGAAGGAAAGCTAACAGTATCTAGTGTTTAGACATGTATGGCTGGCGGTCGTATGGAAATTGTATCGTTTGGTGTTTGTTTTTCCACAGATGACTCTACCGTCGTTGTTTGGATCAAGATTCAGAATGTCAAACAAAATCTTGGCTGTTGAGATGATAGTCTGGTGTGGGAAGCAAACGATACAGAACAAAAGCCAGTTAGTATGAATGTAGGTAGTAGAACAAAGGAGAGGGTGTGAACAATAGGATGTGACAAGAATAGCTTGTTCACAATCAAAGACCGACAGCGACAATAGGCCAAAAGAGAGAATGAAAAGAGTAGGTAGGCAAGTCTCATTTGAGGACGAGGAGAATGGATGAAAACTACGACAATAGGGAAGTGAATCACAGTGAGGATGTGGCCGATAATAGCACCTTGAGCAACTGCATCGCATTGCACGCTGCTGTGCTGTTCCTTGTGGATCTGAAGATGGTCCCAGCCAGGATCGAGCAGAGCCAAGGGCGCAAAGCATCTTGATTGGACTCTGGTGAGAAGCCCGCATCGATTTGATGCAGGCTAAATAAAGCATTTGAGGTCCAAACGTTGAACAATAGCTCATAGGCTATGGATTCAATGACCTGGGGCAACCGAGAGTGTGGAATAGCCGCCATCCTTCTGGGGTTCGAGTGTGTGATTGGTCAATTCTAAGCGCCCACTTTGGCGTGTGTGTGTGATTCGCAGGCCGTTGTATTGGCGACCACTATACGCCTAGAATCTGCGACTGGTATCCGTATATCGAACCAGAATTACGGATAATTCGACAAGGACTAGGGGAGATTGCTCTTTAGGTAAAAGCCCAAGTCGCTTCTCTAATGGAGAGGCGGGAGAATGCTCGATTGGCTATTGTCGCGATGCAGAGTGTATTCGGGGGAAAGGGTCCGGGATCCGGCTGCTGTTAGTCTGTCAGTCATACATACAGTACACACATGTTGGATACAAAAAGCGTTGGTCTTCCTTCTCGAAAAGGGCAACTCGGCATGGCTTGTGGTGTTCGTTGGCTGGTCGAGACAAGGTCTGTTATGAAATCAAGCCACGCTTGATTGAACCTGGTACTGACTGCCATTGAAGCGTTGATTCGGATGTGACTGGGTCAGGGTGAAAGGGCCTTACTACCACAATTTGCATACAATTTGTACCTATTTGGCATGCAGTGACTTGACAAACTCTTGTTTGTTGAGGCGTACTCAAAACGAAGAGATTCTTTCTGAGCTCTCAGCGCCGGACGGGTCGCTAAACTGGCCTGGCCAAATCGAGTTCACCGTTCTCCAGAAGCCATCATGGCCATTCGGGACAGTGTTGCATATCATGCCGGTGTCTCATGATTCGGTCCTGGAGTTTCCAGGTCCGCTTTGCAGGACGCCGCCAGTTGGAGACACTTGTTTGAGAGCTTCCTGGTTCATGGTGCATCCACTGAAGCTGCGAAGGGGGATTGGAGATCATCTCTATGATGCATCACGTGTCAGAGGACATCACTCTGTGTGGATTTGTGAGAGGAAAATTGACAGGCAGGTGTTTGTACACCATCCATGTCTATCATTTGATAGGTGAGATGACAGCGATGACAATGCCCATTGGAGGCTCAAGTTGTCATTGACAGGTACGGTACAGGCTCGGCTCGTAGGTTTAGCTTGATGTAACCCACCAAAGCTAATAGAAATGAGCATCGGCATGTATGTGAATACGTACATTTGTACAAGATGGGAGGCGAGATTGGAAGAGGTAATTACGGTAGTTGCAGACTGTCACCATGAATATAGGCACAGACGGGCATTGGAAGTGTGTCAATAATGATGTTTGAAAGGACAGAAGCTCTCCACTTGGTTTCAAACTCAATTCACTCTCCTCATCAACTTAAGTAGCTGACTATGTACCGCTAACTCTTGGCTTTCCGTTAACGGTTACACCCCCCTGAACCTGAAATTCAATGAGGAATGTGGAGTGTTGGGCTGTCAAAATGCCCGCCCAGGGCCACCAAGGCAATTAGAGGTAAGAGTTCTAATAAATCAGTGAGCTTACGGATACGGATAGGTAAACAATCTCAGCATCAGCACCTGGAGAAAGAAGTTCTAGGGGCAGAGAAGAATCGGGCATCAACCTAACACATTTCTGCCCATGCAACTACAAGACAAGTACTGTACCTACTGGTTCAGACTGGCAGTGCTAGCACTCTTTGATCGCATCTTTTACAACCAAATTGTCTCGCCAGATCCAATTGGGGAAGATGAACTCTGACGTAATTCCGCTCTTTTTCTCTTCCCCCTGGCCTACCTAAGATAGGGGTCCAAGACTAAGAAATAGAAGGGTTAGAAGGACGGGCATGGCATAGGAAATTTAACTAAGGCCCAGGCCAGGATCCATTATCGTCCAGTACCTTACCAAGTAAGGTTCGAAAAAATATCGCCTTTTCCAGCAGAGGTCACCTAATTCCCCAATGCAACAGTAGCGAAGAGGCTGACTGCAGCTTGTCATCTTCTTGGGGAGTGACAAACAAGGGACTTGTGCCTGTGTTTGTCCCTGTGCCTGCATTGGATGCAAAAGATCTTTTGTTACACAGAGATGGAGTATGTACGGTATCCCCTGGTCTTCTCTGAGAACCAAGTGTAGCATATGTAGTTATTTTCTTGGCTCTGAAAGTCCAGGATCCCCCTATTATTTATGAGAAGGGAACCTTGAAGCAAGAGAAAGGTTTCCCCCCCCTGAGAGCTGTGGTAGGTAGTAGGTAGTTGGCCTTTGTTTGAATTTTCTTGGTCTCTGTTACTATAATTTGGACTTGCTGCACTCTCATCCTTTCCTAATTTTGACTTTCCACCACGAAGCGAACCTAAGTACGTTGACCGATACGGTACGATCCAATGCGATGGATACGAGCTTCACATCCAACACAGTGACTGACTCGGCTAGGTACTATAGGTAGTTTGTTAGTGCACTCCAGTCAATGACTGCAGTATCTTGCATCTTACTCAGATCCAAGTTGCGACAAGACTCGATTGCATTTACACCGACCGTTGTTCACCGTTACTCCCGCAGTCGCATCGCATACAATCACTGCTCGCTCGTTCAACAACTACACCTCAAGACACTGCGACTCGGTGCATCACACTCGTTTTATTCCTCGCTAACGGTGCATTCTGCGATGTGCTGTTGAAGCCAATCCAATCCAAAATAATCACACCGAATCTTTGAGAAGCTACTGTCCCTAGGTAGGTAGGTACTAACTTAGTAGTCAGACCGGGATACCTTATTAGTGTCGATACGATAAAGCCAAAAAAGAAAACTGCGCCATCACTGCCCTGCTTCACTGCGGATTCTCTCTCATCATATCCACCCACCACGACGGGAAATTCTAACCTATTTCTGTCACCATCATCGCGTTGCATCGTATCGACCATCCCGTATACCTACCTGCCAACGTCGCCCAATCCTCGTATACGGTGCTGCCACCCATCGCCCCGTCACGATCCCCCGATATTCCATTCCGCCTACTATATTCTGACTCTGCGCCACATTTCCAGCTGAACTGTTGCGGCCGTGGTTGGCTTGGTACTTGGAGAACGTCTGTATACCCTCCCTTGCCAAGGTGGAAAAGTCGGGACGTTTGTGGCGTCAAATCGAACTTCTCGTTCCTGCGACTCTGGGCAGAAGAGGCAGAGTGGGCGAATCAGAAGGGGAAAAGAGGGAAGGGGGAAAAACCACACAACACCAAGCAAATATTTGCTATCACAGCAGTTTGAGCCTCGTGATTGCGACCCTCCACGAGAGTTGCTGCCCCTCACCCTCCACTTCGCGATAACCGGCATAAGCGGCACCCTTCTTAGAAGTCGCCGATTGCGACGTTGCTCAAGCTGGCTTCATCACGCTCACCCTTCGGCTCTTCGAGCTCGTTTAGCGATCGCCCTTCCCGTGCACTTCATACCAGACAACGGTCTTCTGTCAGCCATATCGTGATCAACCCTGGCTTGCTATCCTCCGATCCTCAGAGGCCACAGCAGCCTCACAACAGTCCCTTATCTCCAGTTCCAGGTACGTACAGTTGATAGTGACGCTCTCCAGTTGTCTGTCTGGTCAATGTCTCAGCTCTCATACCTTGAGGCTTCTTGGCGGATTCCCTTACACCATCCATACTGTATTTTGGACTGTTATCCTCCCCACTGTCTCTTTTTATACATACTCTTGTGCCCGTCATTCCGCCTTAGTTTCTGCGTGGCCTCAGCCTTAACTTGTTCTTGATCATCCTTGCTTCATCAGCTACCTAAGTACATTGCTCTCGCTTCCTCCTCTTCTTCGTTTCTTCTCCCTCTTCTTTTATTTTTTATTTTATTAAGATATATCTTGCTTGTCTTTGACTTCCATGGACCGTCAACTGCAGTCAACCTAGTTCGCGGGCTAATCGCTGAGCCCCCCCTCCTACAGATACCCCAGGTCCTTCCATGACCCTTTCGCGAAGCCCTTCACCTGTTCCCGGTGGTGGCTGGTCAAGTCCAGGCTTGAGCCTTGACAGTGGGAGGTCGACTCCAGCGAACGTGAGCGGTGGTCCTGTTGTATGGGAATCGGCCAAGATGCGACCTCACAACTCTAACATGTTCTCTTCGTTTTCGACTCAAAACAAGGGTTTCTTCAGCAGACACATGCGGCGACTATCGAGCAGTCTCCCGCAGTTTAACGGGCAGCGTGAGACTTGGAAGGAAAAGCATGGACGGGGGCCAAGATGGATTCGAAAGGTACCACTCGCCGGTAGAATACGATCGATTTATGGGCGAATGGGCAGAAGGCTAAAGATGTTTCTACTGTTCATGCTGGTAGCGATACTCTGCTATACCGTTTTCTACACAACCCGTAAGTTGCCCCTGGCTTATCCTGGATCTTGGCCTATGACTGATCATTTGCAGCTCTTGTATATTACTGGAGAAGATCGTTCGGTGGCGGCAACAAATTTGTCATTATCTTGGGCGCAAATGTCGGAGGTGGTGTCATGGAGTGGAAGGGTGCCAGAGAATGGGCTATCGAGCGAGACAGCGTGCGGAACAAGCGAAAGTACGTCAACCGATGGGGCTACGACTTGGAAATTGTGGACATGAGCACCAAGAAGAAGTACGCGCACGAGTGGCGGGAGAGCTGGGAGAAAGTCGACTTTATTCGGTCGACCTTGAGGAAGTATCCCAAGGCTGAATGGTAAGCTGACCCTGGCTGTGCTGTCTGTGTGTATTGAATAAAAGACTAAACTCAATGTCAGGGTTTGGTGGCTGGACTTGAACACATTCGTCATGGAGCCCTCAGTATCGCTTCAAGACCACATCTTCAACCACCTGCAGACAGAAGTCGAGCGCGACATCAACTACTTCAACCCTCGCAACATATCGCATCCTTTCACCCATCATTATCTGGATGAGGTCTCGCGAAGCCCTGTTGGAGATGGTAGGGCCAACTCGATCAACATGATCATGACACAGGATTGCGCCGGCTTCAACCTGGGATCCTTCTTCATGCGGCGCAGCGACTGGACGGACAGGCTGCTCGACGTTTGGTGGGATCCTGTCACATATGAGCAGAAGCACATGCAGTGGGAACACAAAGAGCAAGATGCGCTGGATCAGCTATATCAAACGCAGCCATGGGTGCGCAAGCATGTCGGCTTCCTACATCAGCGCAAGATCAACAGTTTCCCACCTGGAGCTTGCAACCCCGACGGCGGTCCCAAGGACAAGCATATCCACTATGAGGAGAACCAGCGCGATTTCCTGGTCAACATGGCAGGGTGCGAATGGGGCCGAGACTGTTGGGGCGAGATGTACTATTACCGTGAGTTCAGTTACTGGCTCAACCGAAACCCATGGGAACGCTTTAAGGAGGATCTCATTGCGGTCATCTGGTTCAAGCTCACTGGCAAGAAGGTCAAGTTGTGAAGAGCACTTGAATGAAGCTGTGAGATGAATGAAGCGACGATTTACTCGATTGTTTGTTGGGATATAGACGCATCAACTCGACGAGGCGATATACGGGCGAACATATACGGGCGAACGGACACGGACACGAAAAACAGTCTAATGGTATGACTGTGCTGATGCTTGCCACGGAGTTTTGTACATGATTTGCACTTTTTTCTTTTCTTTTCTCCACTGCATATACCCACTTAGACGAGGCATTAGTTAGAAAGAGAACCGCGACAGTCGAGAGATGTAAGGGGAAATCTCGGCTGCATATCGCAAGGAGAGGTTTGAATTCGGAAGCATCGCCTGCTTACCGAACCGTCATGGTATGGAATGAAATGAGAGGAGATGGAGAGTGTTTTATAGATATGAAAAGGTTGTTGTTAGGTTGTGGAGGAGGATGTATGTAGAGTTTCATGTGGCTGTCAATTAGAAAGAAGATACATACATACATACATACATACATACAGTACATACCCGAGCAGCTGGGATTGCGATCGGTCCGAAAGAAAATGTTTAACCACCTACAGGGGAATTATCCGATACTGATAGGGACAGTAGTGGTATTAAGATGGGTGGAGTGAAACTGTTTTGTGTCGAATGAGTGAGGAGATCCTTCGGGAAGTGATGGATGATTATTGGGCAAGGATAATCCCAGATCCGATCAAGCAAGCTGATACAACATGTGCGTAGCGAGGCTACAATCAGGGGAAATATCACGACATTCTAAAAGTCTAAAAAGATGGAGGAGGCCCTGGACCTTGAGAAGGACGTCGATCTTGTTCGTCTATAGAGCCGAGATCATAACTACCGGGATGTGATGTGAGTTCGGGACCACGGCACGGAAGAAGAGACCAGGAGTTGATTCTCCGCCCGTTGAAGCAGACTAACCTTATCAGGGGAGTACATACATACATACTGTACATACATTTCAGTAGTACGTAGCAGATTTTTATCGAATTTCAAGGTTCAAGTGGAAATGTTGGAGTATCAAAGGTGATGGAAGAGAAAGGAGGTGGCAGAAAGGTTTTGCTTTGCGGTGAGGTCAGCAGCGTGAGTAGACGTAGAGTACAAGTACAATATCCATGTGTGTGTGAGTGTCCAAAAGAGGTAAGGTACTATAGTGGTTAAGGTAGGCAGGGAGAAGGGATAGAAAGGTCTAGTCTTGCTTCCATTCCTGAGACTATGTTTCAGAATAGGTACAAGTAGGTCATTGTTTGCATGAGTGTGGCGGCGGCTGGATAACGCGCGTCGAGGCTGTGACTAGAAATGTCTTGGTAAGGAATGAATTCAGCCTAGCTTAAATACGAGCGATTCAAGATGGGGGTCAAGATCAGGTTATTCTTGAGGTCAGTTGGGCTATGTATGTATGTAAGTATGTAAGTAAGTGTGTGACTTATATGCCGAGTGCTTTCTTTAGATATTCTTTGTTCTTGCTTGCTTGCGTGTTGGATTGGGCTTCAAACTCGCTAGAGCCTACGGAGGTCCATACTAAAAGTCTTTGCCCAAGATGAC
>JAAQPG010001154.1:0-10393 GCA_013186905.1 Fusarium udum | reverse complement strand
ATATTTAGTAATGCCTCTTTAGTATAAATAACTTAGCTTATAACTTGCCTAGTCTATGCTGGTTTTCCTTACTATCACATTATCCCTAAGGCCACTCTTGTTCTCTATTAGCACTTTTCTACTCTCTATTCTACCTCTATAATATCTGTAACTCTTTGGACTGGGCCAGTGGAGAGCTTTGGGTTTCATTCAGTCCATTATGTGATAATAGGTTGTTCTGGTAAACACTCCCCTCGCCCCTACCAAGACTAAAGTCCGGAGATGTGTGATAATCATGCGCCTGGTCATACTTTTCTGAGTATACGTAGGTGAGGAGTGACAGAGACGAATTCAGTGACTCTTGGTTATAGTTCTGCTATCCTCAGAGACTCCAGTGTGCCTCCTCTGGGGAACATGGCAGAAGAACAAAGCTCTCCTCTTGAGGTCCCTGACACTCAGCTTTTGACGTCGCGATTCGGCTTGTGAATGGCACATCATTTCATATCAAGTTCTTCCAGCCGTCACACAATCACTCAGTCTTTGTCGAGTTCTTTCTTCGGTTCACCTCTCATGGTAAGATCCATCACGGGGTGTTGGCCAGATTAGAGAGAGTCCAACAGACTTTTGGTCATATTTAGTGTCAAACTTTGGTAGATAGAAATGTCATTGGGTTGTATTTCGTTGGCTTTGTGTCGACCTAGAGGTCGTGAGTGTAAGTCTGATCGTTTCTAGTGGTAACTTTTACCTCTAAGTGGCCAGCGGCAGCCTCTTCTCCGACATTTTATCGTCTAGCGAATGTCTCAACTGAGTCACTGTATATCTGAACCATCAGTTTTATCTCACATTTCTTATCATATCCACTGGTGTTGTTAGTCTTTCGTCCACTCTCCCCGTGACAATCTCAACGATTGGGAAGAAAGAACTTCACCTGTAAGTCAGACTTCTCGAAACGAGCTTTTGTTCAGGCGAAATTCAAGCATAAATGTAACACTAACACGGAATTTGCAGCAATTGAGTACTCGATGGGCAATGGGCCACCATTGCAGTACAAATCGTCAAGTACCAACACTCCCAAGTGATGTCAAACCCTTCCATGCCCAGCTACATTGGTGACGTGAGCGTACTGAGACACTGCACTCTGAGAGCCATTCTTTTCTGTGTTTCTCACAAATCGTGTCACTGTCTTCAATAATATTTCTATAAACTCAAGTTGTCCATTCACGTCTTTATAGACTTTTATTCAGTCTGACTTCTTCATCCTTCATCCGCGGTATGAAGATATGTGCTACTTCTTTACATACCATCAAGCCTTTCTCAAGAGTTCAGTACGGTTCTCAGTTCAAATTGGGCACTGGACGTGCATAAGTCCTCCAGGGACCATGGTTGTGCTGATCTCAACTTGAGAAGCTTACCCTGCAGTGCTCACTCTTGGCCGTTAGCCGGACCCAAGACACAAAGACATTCAAGCAGCTCGCAGTTTCAGGTGGACAACCTACCAGTATACTTGAGGTCCCTTAGTAGAATACAAGTGAAGCTCTTCTTTTGTTCTCACATCCCAAAACGCGCTCCATACTCCCGCAAGTTTCGCCATCGCCCTGAGTACAGGGCTGCGTATTCGCCCTCACTTAGGCCATAGCCAATCATATATAGCTCCATGTCACTGCATCTTCTCTGGCTTTGAGATTTACTATGTAAATACTTTGATATGATGGTTAAGTAGTTGTCAGCATGCTGTTAGATTGGATCCCAATCATGAATCAAGTTTGGGTGCCATTGCTCTTTAAATGATCTTTCGCTACACGCTAAATGTATCCATTCCGTTCAATACTAAATCATATAAGTTGGAAGTTGAAGGGTTTTATATGGACATAGACAAACAATTTCTTGCCTTCCAACAACCACTCTGTATCAGCCAACTCAGCAAACATCTCGTTCAGTGCACTACCTGTAGGACTCAAGTTAAATACTAGTATAATCCCATGTCATCTCGAAAGAGCGGATCCGCTGAGTACTTGTCTTTGCTCCCACTGTTGTCTGTAGCTGCTGAATTCGAGATTCCATGAACTTGGTCACGTCTATGCCTTCATGTAATGCCGAATATACACAATACCCAGCTCCACTGATCTTTTACCGAATACACCACAGAAACTAAGAAGAGGAAACATATCGGGTTCAAGTACTCGGTGCCAGTGCCAGTGCTCTTACTACGATACATACAGTCAGCGATTGCTGGAGTGTATAGGTAAGTCACATCTTTGAGTTGAGGTACTGCGAGTGTGGCTCAACATATGTATGTGGCGGAGATATTTCCCCAGTTCCAGCTCGAAGCCACCTCGTTTCTGGCAGCTTAAGAGCAACCAATGGGAGGTCGCATAAAACTAATTCAGATGCTGGTCCATGCACCTCGATTACTGTTGTACTAGGCTGTCACTGGCACCATATGAATAGCTTATACTGAAACCAGTAGTAATAGTTTTTGGACTTACTGAAGGAATTCTGGTTCTCACTCGCCTTGGTTCTTTTGACACCGTTTTTGTAATGCTACAGACCTAGTAGCCGAGCTTGACATCTAGTCCTAATTCTCTCGTCAGTTGCTAGTACTTTCTTGTCATATGCATGTTAAATCACGAACCTGTATCAAGATATTAAGATCTAGCCGTCAGCCTGGACTGATCAAGCTTTCAACTTATTGCATCATAATAATTGATACATAGAAGCCCTAACAAGGCCGTCTGACTGGTTCAAGAGGCCTCTGTCGAACCAGTAACGCACTGAAGAGACATGGTCTTGAAGTACAGGGTAGGCCAGGCTGATCGGCTATTCATCGGAACGAGGCAACAAGGCACCAAATCTTTGCCGTCATTGTCGACATTCTTCATAGTATCCCAACCTCAACCGAGACGGCCAGCATAACAACGAAACCCTCGAGCGAACGCCAGACGGCAGATATCCCCGCGAAAACCGACCAATTGCCCGATAGCGAGGAGCCTTTCTCGACTGGGCCCGGTCACGCGTACTCTCACTACCTCACAAATCATGTCGACGCGACGAGCTGCCTTGTCAGTAACATTTACCTCTCCTCCCGAACCGTCGGCTCAGCGATTACCGATCCATCGAGCTCCGTGCGCTGACTGTCATCGTATCCAGATCCCTCTACCGCCGCTCATTGAAGCTGGCGCTAGATTGGGCCGTCCATCGACACCTGTGGCGTGGCCAGGCTATGTATATTCGCTCACTATTCGAGGCCAATCGCAATGTCACCGATCCCCGGCATCAAAGGGTTCGTCACCAATTGGCGACTGGAAGATGATCTCGGCGCTGATTTCGATGCACAGGCTCTATTGACCGAGACCGAGAAGCTGCTAGAGAGCTGGAAGCACCCCGACCCTTATACTCCCCCAACAGCCCCCGGCGGTATATCTCTCCAGCATATGGCAAGAGTCGTCAGGTGTAGAATGCTAATGATACTGCCACAGGCTCCAAGTTTGAGCGAAACCTCCCATCGCCTGTTCTCGACCGTGAGTTCCTATCCGGTGGCACCCAGCCATCAATAATCCGGAAACTGATATGTGAATAGCTCCCCCACACCCTGTTAACCGACACTAAAAACTCGACTGGATTATTTGGGCTGTACCAGAGGATATATGTACATAGAAGAGGATACAGATGGGCTCGTGGAGAGGGCTGTAGCATGAATCAAATGAATTTGGTCATTCAAGTACCGGATCAGTGCGAACAATGTCGATAATTTAACCACAAGAATCAAGAGTCAGCACTTCCCGACACCCTACGAGCGAGAGCAATCTTATCGATGATGTATGTTAGAAAGCTAATCACTGCAAGCAAATGACTAGGTATGTTTGGAAGCGATAGTTGAATGCGGATCACAGGGATATGACAGTTGCAAACAGCCGACTTGCTCAGTCCAGAGCAGCGAAAGTAGGACATGGTCTCAAGTGGCGTATACGTTCACAGCAGGAGTAAGAGGCGACGATGTAGATCTTTGAAGTATTCTTATTTCATGACCATAGCCGTGGGGGATTATTGTACAACCCTAACGCGCGAATAAACTGATGAAAAACAACCGTATGAACCCTTAAACCGTGACCCCTTTGTCATGACAACCCAAACAACCAGCCATCGCATGGAAAAACAAGAACCAAATGAACCATTTACAGCTCCTGGCTAGCGTTCTTGCCAGTCTTACCCGTCTTCTTGGGCAGAAGGTCTAGAGAGATGTTAGTGGTGGTGCAAAGAGATGGATCAGAATGGAGAACGTACTCTGGTGGATGTTGGGAAGAACACCACCCTGGGCAATGGTGACGTGACCCAGAAGCTTGTTCAACTCCTCATCGTTTCGGATGGCGAGCTGGAGATGACGGGGGATGATACGGGTCTTCTTGTTGTCACGGGCAGCGTTACCAGCCAACTCGAGGATTTCGGCAGCGAGGTACTCGAGAACGGCAGCGAGGTAAACGGGAGCACCGGCACCAACACGCTGAGCGTAGTTGCCCTTTCGGAGAAGACGGTGGACACGACCAACAGGGAACGCGAGACCAGCCTTGGAAGATCGCCTGAAGAGTGGTGTTAACTTGAGATCAAGTAAAGTGAAAGGCGCGATTGAAAAGGCGCGTCAGAGTAAAAGAGGTGAGACTTACGATTGCGCGTTCTTGGAACCAGAGGCCTTGCCGCCAGACTTTCCGCCGCCAGTCATTTTGAAGGTTGGGTGGTTTGGGGTGGTGAATTAAAAAGAAGTGACTGAGGAGTCTGAAAGACTTTGTTGAGATGGATGGAAGAGTTGAAGAGAATGGTTGTGATGACAATTGGTTGATGAGAAGTGGAAGAGATAACGTTGGCGGGGGACGTAGAGGTTAAGTACTTTTCGCGCGTCGGGAGCTCTGATCCCAGATCACTCACTTGCAGCTGGCAACGCGATTTGGGCCTAGCCGCATTTGGCGAAATTGGGAAACCAAGCTCCTCGACGCATTAAAAAATAAAATCGGGCACCCCTGGCGCGCCTGTAACACTTGTTACTGGTCAGTGGTCCATGGTCCACTAAAATGGCCCCCGGCGAAATAATAAAACCGATTTTCTATGTTATGCCCTCCAACCAAGATCACTTGCGCGTTATTCTGCTTTCTCCTCTCACTTTGCCCGCACCACAAGATTTTTCGTCCTCCATTTTCTTTTTTCCTCCTGTCTACTTTTTTTGCTGTGCGTGGAGCGATTTGATGATTGGAGGACACGTTGGACACTCATTCACATCACAATCAGTCAAAGTCACTGCAGTTTTCCGATACCTTTGGCCTCCCACGTTTGTCAACTTTTGCCAGGTCTCGCTCATCTCGTTTGAACTGGTCTGGTCTGGTTGCTCTGCTGTTGCTCGGTCGCGCTCTCGTTTGCGTGATTTTTTGGACTGGGTTCCTCCACCTGATCTGTTTGGAATTCTTGTTCCGACTTGGTCTGATCTTTGACCTTTTTCTTTGACCCATTTTGGTCTGAAACTCTTTTGATTTTGTAAGGTTTGATCCATCTTGGTCATACCAAGGCATATTTTGTATCTTTTTTCTACTTTGATTTGACCCATATACACCTTTGAAAGGTGTATACAACTTCAATTTTTTTCTTTTTTTAGTACTTAGAGATAGATTTAAGCCTCAATTTAACTCCATGAACCCCAGATTCAGGTACTGTGACGTATATTGCATGTGTGAACGGTCCACAAATCAAAATTCCCCGGCCTTTCGAATGTCAGATCTCTTCGAGATCCGTCAGGAACCGGTCACCACGGAGCCAGCAGCCCTATAGATCTCCGTCTCGGGACTCAAACGGATGCAGATGTGGAGAGAAGCCGGGACGGCATCCTCAGGAATCATGACGACCGACACCGAATGGCGATGCGTTGCCGTTGCTCTGCGGCCGTGACGGGCCACAGTCCGGAGCCTTCCTTCATAACCGAACGGACGCGTTGATGAGAAAGACGGACGCGTAGGCAGGGATGCTCGAACGGAGCTGGGCGTATTCAGGGACCTGGATCGGTATACAGCTCAATTTACATATAGATTTTGCGATCATTACGGGTCTCGAAGGCTGTCACGTCAAAAATCGTGCATATTTGGAGTCAACACGACATCTTGAACGGTTCTACGAGATGGACATGATGGATTCAAGTAACATGTTTTGGATGAAAGTACCTATACTATGAGTAGAAGTGATATGTAAAAGGAAAGAAGTTAAAGAGCAAGAGAAGAATGACCTGGGCTGAGACGCGGGAGCTGGGAGGTGATAAAAGAGGACGAGGGAAGCAAAGAGACCACGACGCGAAAATGAGAATGGAAATGGAAATGGATGCTCCTATCAAACAAACGATGACGGAAAGGATGCTGTGGGGGGGCCGACCTTGGAAAGCTTACAGCGTGATTGTGAGTGCGCAGAGCCAATCAAAAAAAAGAACCGTCACCCAATTTTTATTTCACCAGCAGCAACAGAAAAGAGGGGCTGGCCTGGCAGGTCCCCTCCCAAGATCACCTCCACCAGCCGCTAAGCAGGCCCGCGCAATTGAAGCAAGCACGCGTGCGCACGCCCCCCAGGCAATCAGTAACCCGCTAACACCGACAACGCGCCAGCTACAAAAACCCAACCCACTCCCCGATCTTCTCTTCTCGCCATCAACTTCCCATCTACAACAGCATCTTCTCGCCTCACAGCAACTTACTCAACGCACGAGTTCTTACTCAACCGACACAACCAACCCACACACTTTTTTCATACCTCTTTTTCATCTTTCGAAATGGCTCCCAAGGCTGCTGACAAGAAGCCCGCCTCCAAGGCTCCCGCTACTGCCTCCAAGGCTCCTCAGGAGAAGAAGGATGCCGGCAAGAAGACTGCCGCCTCTGGTGACAAGAAGAAGCGCTCCAAGACCCGCAAGGAGACCTACTCTTCTTACATCTACAAGGGTGAGTTCAAATTCCCTTCTCAATCGCGCCTTGTCGCGTATTGTTTTGGTACCGCGTTTACTGACTTGCATCTCCAGTCCTCAAGCAGGTCCACCCCGACACTGGTATCTCCAACCGTGCCATGTCCATCCTGAACTCTTTTGTCAACGGTATGTCGCTTCATCTACTTTTCTAATTTAACTTGATCTGACTCTTGGTCCAGACATCTTCGAGCGCGTCGCTTCTGAGGCTTCCAAGCTTGCCGCCTACAACAAGAAGTCCACCATCTCTTCCCGAGAGATCCAGACTTCTGTTCGTCTCATCCTCCCCGGTGAGCTTGCCAAGCATGCCGTCTCTGAGGGTACCAAGGCTGTCACTAAGTACTCTTCCTCGACGAAATAAGTGCTTTGATGGCTTGATTTGTTTTGGGCATTTGGTTTTTCACGCGTGGCATCAGGGTGTCATGAGTCTGAGGTTTCACGGGGATCCAGCCCTGTTTTAGGGGCCTCATAATGCGTTACGGATGGTTTTGTTTTATTTCCTGGGGGCAATGTCTTCACACACGGGCAACGGGGTTCGCGGTTGTACAATAAACATCGAGAATAGGGTCTCGATCAAATGAATTCGTGCACATAAGCTTTGTGTCCCATCCTTTTACCGTTACATGTGTACCTTGCCTGATACCATCGGTTTCTAATATCTACAGTTGATTGTAATCCTCCAACTCCTTGAAGTGCCGTGTTAAACATTTGACCAACTTCTATCCCAGTCCAGCTTTTGAGCGCTTCATTGTATGAGTAACAGGTTGCATGATGCCCTTGTTGTTGGAGGCCCCGAGCGCGGTTCCCATGCTCCAGCCCATCTTCTCCAGCATCGCTCTTCCACGATTCTCGATGCCCAATTCTGGCGCTGAAGCACCAACCACCTCACCATCTTGATATGTAGCGGCCGCGACAGAAGTGCCACCACGAGCAGGCGGCAAGCGATTTCCTTTCTTGCCCTTCTTGTCCGACCGAGGAAGATACTTGCGATTGACGCGCTTGAGAGCTTGATCGAAGGTCGCTGGGACGTAAGGAGGCGTACGCTTTGTTCGATGAAGTGTCGGTCTTCGTTGGTCGCCTTTTCCAATTGACTTGGACTTGAGCTTGAATTTACTCGCCAGCTCGTGGATCATCTTGCGCGCATTGTTATCCATGGGGGGGAAATTAAGTCTGTAACTAGTCAGTTACAATTCATAGGTAACTTAATGATAACTCACTGTTCGTCAGAATCCATCAGGAATGTTTGTAGCTCATCTGCGACTTGGTCCATGTTCATTCCATCTGGATATTTGACCCGCAGATCGTCAGGATCTTTTTTGCCTAGCATGCCGAGCGCACGCATTTCCTCTCGCTGTTTCTTTCGTTCGGATTTCTTAAGGCGATCGCTCTTCCAGCTGGCTTGGAGAGATGCTTCCAGTTCGGAATCGGAAATGTTGAAGCTGATCTGAGCTCGAGCGCCCTTGCCTTTGCGCCGACGCAGACTGGGGCGATCCCAATCCATCAAATCAAAATCGTCGTCAAATTCCTGGTGCTGTTTCGTCCTCTTGCCAGTGTCGTCATCATCCGAGTCGGAGTCGCTCGAAGAGTCTCCGAAATGTACATCCTCCATACCCAGATCTTGACCAAGCTGCTGACCGGCTATCAGTCTTGCGAGTGTCTCATCATCGATCTCGCTGGGAACCTCATCTCCGTTGGTCGCTTCGGCGTCGTCCGTATTGCCATCCGTGTCATCTCCTGCAGCGTTGGCTGACTCGGACACGCCACTATCGTCCGAGTGTCTTCCACCTTCGAGCAGTTCCTTGAAGTAATCATCAACTTCAGTGTTTTCCTTGAGGTTGGCGATGTAATCAGCAAGAATGGCATCCTCATCATCATCAAATTTAGTTTTAGCGTTACGTTTCTCACGTTTCTTCTGTTTTTTCTCCATTTTAGTTAGATTTTTGTTGCGGATTGGTTCCGTTTGTAGTTCTGGTGCTAGTGGTTGTGAATAGGCTGGCTCAGTGATGATGGCCTGCTCGACAACACGGATTTCAGTCTGCATCTGCACCATGTCGATATCAGGTACAGATTGTGCGTTTCTCTGCGCACCTCGGCCCTTGAAGAGAAGCACTTCCTCGCTCGACGTGCTGCTCCTCGAGGATGGTCTATCCGGTATCTCCACTGGGGGGAGATCCTTCTTCTTTTGGACCTGGTCTCCTGTGAGATCAAAGAAGAATGGTACTTCTTGTGGTACGCTTTCTTCAGGTGCAGTCTCGGCTTGGATGGCTTCCTCAAGGTCATCGGGGCCTATGAACTCAACCTCATCGGTCGATTCTTCAAAGCTCTGTTCGTCGGCCTGATCCTCTTTCTTGTCGGCTGGGTCAACAATCGCATCCAGGAGCTTCAGAGGTTCGGTAGGTCCAGCGCTGACGAAGGTGACTGGCCGCAGTCGTAGACTGGAATTTCCCCATGCAGAATGGTCATGTTGAGACGTCTGGCGAGCTTCGTCGGCAAGCGTGAACCCGGCTGTAGTATAATATATCAGGTCAGCATCCAAGCACTACAATATGTGCGCACTTTGCGTCAAGGTGATCCGTACCAGTTTCTTCTCTGGCAAAATTGACTCGGGGTGGCGTTGATGAATAGCTCCCACCTCCACGAAAAGCTCCCCGGCCTCCTCGTCCTCCCCTGGCGTTCTTTGCGCCACGGAAAGCGGGAGCTCCCCTCTTGTTTTTCGCCATGGCAAGATCAGGGAGAGGTAGCCTTCATGGTGAGAGTAGTCCAGTGTGGCAGTCCAATTGAGATTTATAGTGGTTGTGCACCATAAAAACAATGCTTGCTGTGTTTTGGGTGAGAGAAAGGTGTTACAGATCTTTGATGATGGCAAAGAAAACGAGTCACCCCGCGGTGGACTTTGCGTTGCCGCTGGTCTGTCGATTGGCTCGGAAAATAAAGTGGGGGTAAGTGGCCTAGATAAGTGTCATTGATGAAAGAAGCCATGATGCAGATTGCAGGCGGGAGGCGGTATGAATTGGTGGGTCCGCTTAAGCGTTTGCGGGAAAGCTCACAGGCAAGCATGAAGCAGGCTACCTTACCTTAGGCAGTCGCGGTACGTACCGATGGATTTAACAGTCATCCATTTTTTGGGTATAGGGTGGGAACATGAAGCAATATCGAGAACCGGCCATCTGCGATTTTCAACCGAAAGTAGTTGTAGAATAAACTGTTAAGTATATCAGCATGATTTTATTTATATCTTGAGTGTATAGACTTTGTATTTTGTGCATATTGAGGCGCCTGTATGTTGAAAACTAACATACTCGTGTTTTACCCAGTATTTCACTGAAACCATAATATCAACAGGAGTATTATAAGTACCCGTTGGCTTGAGCCGGGGGGGGGCCAACTAAGCAAGCTTAGTTGGGCACAAAACCCTGAGACACGCACAAAACCCTGAGA
>JAAQPG010001153.1:0-61793 GCA_013186905.1 Fusarium udum | reverse complement strand
TATTTAAGTTATAGGCTAGAAGTGTTATTTGCAGTTAAGACTTGTAGCTAAGAGCTTATTCTGGTATAGAGAACCTAGAAAGGCTGGGAACGCAATCGCGGTGTTCGTTCACTATCTCATGCGTCTGGAAACAGGGCCGTATTTACCCAGTGTTTTATTCCAGAGATTGAGAGAGAGGGAGGAACTCAAAGAATCATTGGCAGATCCTGGGGCATTAAGTGCGAGAGCAGTGGAGAGGCTAATCAAGCCTTTGTCAGTTCTACAGTAAACTCCCTAGAGGTAGATGAGTGTGTCTACCTCCAATTGGGTAGCTGAAAGCCATACTACCGCAGGGACTTTGCATGAAAACCATCGGGGGGAGTATTGTTCATCTCGTACTGAGAGATAAATACAGTGTCTTGTAATTCGGTGTACCATGAGCTGTTCTTCAATGTCCGTCGATCTATGTAAACTTCAGAGACATCCCTCAGCGAAGTGGAATTCCACTTTATGACATCTGCCATTCATTACAGGAGAGCCTAATTTACAGGGATCAGACGAACCGACCAACAGACAAGGAAGAAGTTAACTGCACCCACACTCTGGATACGACAGCGGCTGATCACTTAAGATAATAACACCCAGTTGTCAAGTATTTGGGGCTGTTCTTACACTAGACAAACATGGTAGCATTTAAACGACATTGGTAACACTCAACTTCGATAGCGCATTGAGCATGAAAAATAGTAGACAAGCGATCAGGAGTAAACATTTACTTTAAGGCGCACAGAATAATCTGTCAATGAGAAAGGGTCTTGACATTGATTCAACTGCAGCCTTGCACACTGCAATCCATACCATGACATCGAATATCAATCTCTTGACTTTATCATCGCCTCCCTAGAGCACCTCGAGTGTTTCATCAATCCTGGCGCTAGCCAGACATACAAACGAGCTGCTTTGTTATGTTAGCCAGCTGGTTGATACAAGGGCCGCTTGAGACTCACATCATTGATGGCGACAGCCACAGCCTTCGCAACGAAGAACGTAGTGACACAACTCGTGATGGAGGAGGGCGGGCTCCTCGATGTAACATCCAAATTCCTTCTTGCAATTACGACACTTCGGGGTGCCCTTCAATTGCCCGATGACAGCTCTGACTTTTGCGACAATGCGGTTCTGGACTTTCTCTTGTTCGAGCTGCGCGTTTTTGTATTGGTTCTTCAACACATGAGCATTGCTCAAGTCTTCCATGAGCTGCTGGATTCTTGCACCACAGGCCTCCAGGATCTCAATGGTGAGATGGTGTTCAAGGTCGATGGTTCGAAGCTCTTGCGACGAGGCGAGCTCCTCGATGTACCTAGCCGTAGCCGACGCGATGACGGAGCGGATTTCGGAATCTCTGTTCGCGGTGGACATCTCGGCGATGACCTGGGGAATGATGAAAAAGTCCAAATGGCCCTGGAGAATGGCCTCGATCTTCGAAGTCGAAAGCTTTACCAGCTTCTCGATGCCATAGTAGTCGGCGATAGCGTTGACGCGAAGATGGGATACGATTTGGTAGACGTTCTTGTCTCCAATATTCTGTGACGCTCGAGGGTCTTCGGACATTTTGTCGTCGTCGCCAACGATCTCGCCTTCCTCCTTCTTCTCGTCGTGATCGCGCTCCGCAGACTTTTTCTCGGGTTCGGGTGCGAGTTCGTAGTCGGCGGTGTAGAGGAAGGTGACCATGCTCTGAACGGTTGGGACATCGAATTCGTTGACATTAATGACCTTTGATGTTGTCTCCTACTCAAAGAGTCAGCCGGAACGAGTGGTTGAGGTTTTGCTCACGTACCTCGAAGCCGCTGTGAAGCGCAGCGCTGATGACCGGCGACTGAGGGCAAACAATCACCTGGTGAAGCTTGAACTCGTGGTCCTTGCAGACGAGAGTGAAGTCGCTGAACTCCCCGGAATTCATCAAGTGCAAGAGAACGGAGTGAGGCTGGGTTGCCATCGTGAAGGACCTTCTGCTCAATCAATCAGGTCAAGTGGTTTGGTGTGAAGATGCGAAGAGGTGAAGTATTTGTTGACATTTTGGAGAAGAAGGAAAGGAAAGAGCAGCACGGCGGTGAATGATGTCATAAAGACGCAGGCAGCCTTCTCTCCAATTTGCTTTATGATTAACGCGTTGCACGTTTGTCGGTAGCTTACAGTGCCTGACAGTGCCTTGCGGCCCACGCTCAAATGGTCCCCCAAACACCAAGCTAATTCCTCAGATTGCCGATTGTTGCATGGCAATGATCGGTAGAAGAAAGAAGAGTTAATCATATCTTTGTTTTAAAAGTGGGAGGAATTCACTACAGACTCTTCTAAGGGATGCAGTCGCAATTGATCGTCGTGGATTCACGGCACAGTGAGTGTGATAATTCCACTTCGTGTTACACCACCCACTTGCTCCCGAATTCAGCTCACAGATACCCATGACTCTCCAACCACGAACGGACATCAAAGATGTCACGTTCAGCCCACGATCCCCGGTTCTCCATGCCCTCCAAGTTCTGGTCGAGTACCATCTGATAGCTCTTCGTATCGCGCCCGCCAAAAAACGCTCTCACGTCCTCAATCTGTTCCTTGGTATGCATACCCTTGAGAGCAGTTCCAAGGAACAGAGATGCGATGTCATCCGGGACCTCTTTCTCAACCTTCTCCCAATTCTGCTTGGTCCACTCCCAGAGCTCGATTGCCCCGTGAGCCGTAGCGCCCGCCAGCCAAGTGAGGCAGAACATCTAATCTCCGGTTAGCTTCACCTTTCTCTGTGTAGATTCTTATCAACCTACGTCTTGGTTCTTGACAGTGTCGGTTAGCAGGTGGCTGAGAGCCCACTTCATAAGCTCAGCATTGGGTGCCCGTCCGAGACACTGCAAGGCAAAACACCGTTCGTCCGCATTGGAGGAAGTCTTCCAGAGATCGACGAGGCTTTGGAGTTCTTCAAGGCCGCCGTGGGCGGCGACGATTCCAAAGACCTCGCATCGCAGTGACCCTGGGATTGCATTTTCGTCGCCAGCCATGCGTTTTGCAAACAGTTCCTTTGCGGCTGAGACGACACTGCGCGGAAGCTGTCAGCTTTCTGTAAGACCATAAGGACATTGAACTAACCTGGGGTGTCCTGAGAGGCCCGAACCGCTAAACATCGATGCCTTGAACGTGATGAGGTTCTCGTCATCATCCTTTGAGATGGTCCACCCAAGTTCCTCAGCCTTGGGACCGATAACGTCCCTGGTCAATTTCCGAAGAGCCTCACTCAGCTCAGGCCCGTGAAACTTGTAGACAAGCTGGATGGATCTGAGATTCCGGTCAATCATCTCCCAAACATAGAACGAGTCCAATCCAGCAAACTTGACATTAAGGTCGAGCAGTTCGCTCGTCCTGTTCACTCCTGCGGCAACCAAGGCTTTCAGGTCACATGATAGTCCGATGCAGTCGCGCACGCTGAGATTGCCTTTTGATGCCTCCTCGAGGAGGCCGGTGAGTAGGACGGGTGAGTAAGAAGTGCGGAAGAAGCTCCCATGGTCCGCGTTGACTTTGAATAGACCGTCCGAGGGAGGAAGAATTAGCTCCCTTGCGTTCATGTCAACTGTTACAACTCCGTGTCTTTGCCGAATTGCAATCCTGAGTGGATAGATTGTATCAGATGCCGCATCCTCTTCCTTTGCCACACCACTGGTCAAGAAGCGTTGCTGGAAGAGTCGAACACCTGCTACATTGCCACTCTTGTCAAGAAGCTCAGACACTCGAACGACTGGGAAACCGGCCTCCTTGGTCCAGACACTCATGCTCGCTGCCACAGGGTCGCCGGTCACGTCCTCCCAGGCCTTCCAAAGGCAATTCGGCTCGGTGAATTGGAACTGGTGACGTCTGAAATACAGCTTCGCGCCGTCGAAGAATTTGGTGTCACCCAGGCTGTTTAGAACCATCCTAAGGATACACGAGCCCTTCTGATAAGATATTTCGTTATACATCTGCTTCGCATCGAAGACTGCATGGCTGCTGGTAAGGGAGTCCTGGCTGAGCACTTTCTGAAGGGAATTGGCGACGTAGGAATCCCAGATATGCCAGCTTGGAAACATCTTGTCCGCAGCATACCACGACATCAAAGTAGCGAAACCGTCCTTGACCCACAGGGCATCCCGGTATCTCATTGCAACCAGGTTACCGAACCACATGTATGAGATCTCACAGAGGATTGCCTCTGTGACACTCTGCTTCGTATCTAGAGTAGAGTCTTCTGGGTCAAGCAAAAGGTTTGTAGTCCTGAAGATGATTGCTCCCCAATTCTCCATCGCGTCCAGGTAGAATTCTGGAACGCCGATCAAATCGAGCTTTGGGAGCGGGTATGGTAGGTCGAAGCAGTCTTCGAAGAACTGAAAGCCTTTGGCTGCGATGCCCACTGCAAAGGTAGCCTGCTCTTCAGTGCCGAGAGGGCAAAAGACAGATATGGGGATCCTGCTCTTGGTGCATTTCACCTCGGCCAGGGGTCCGGCTACTAGACAGAGATGCTTTGACTGTCAGACCATGCGTTTGGCATTTTGTGGGGCGGCACTCACGAATGTTGGCATCGGAACGCTCTTTTGAAAGGTTACAATCTTCTTGGAAGAATGCTCCAGGGTCACAGTGGTTTCCACGGGCATATTCGAAACGGTGACGAAAGACTCGTCTACCACGACGGAAAGGGTGAACTCGGCTTTCGTGAGAGGTTCGCCAAAATAGGGGAAGACCTTTGAGAAGTCAGTCATCGTTGCAGAGTAATGCCCCAAGGTCCAGTGACTCTTACCTCTCTCGCGTTTGTCGGCAATAGCGCTGTGGCCGCAATGCGATGCTTCACACCATCATGTGTCTCATAGCTCGCCTGGTAGAGCCCAGTCGAATCGCCGCGAAACTTGCCGGTGTAAGAAAGGATGATTTGGAGTTCATTCGGGTCCGCAGGGGAGATCTCTTTGGGCAATTCGATTTTCAGCGTCTCGCGTGCCTCGTTGTAGCTTTGCCATCGAAGCTTGTTAATGAATGTTGATCGCGGTAGCGTTCCCGATTTGGACGTACCTCAGTGTGCCCAGAACGTCCCAGGAATTATTCTTCAACTTGACGCGTGCTTCATTTACCTTGATTGACTTGCAATGCAACTCAAGAGATGAGCAGGTGCCAATCACGGTGCAGCTGTGAACAAAGTCTGTCAGTGCTGCAAAACACCCAGCGCGTCGCTGTTGGCTGGAGGGCCTGGCCTTACCTGATCGTGACAAGGCCCTGGAATTTCTCCTCGTCGAAATCAGGATGGAGCCTGATCTCGTATGCGATCGGCTTGACACTAGTCAGCAGGAGGATGCGCTCTCTCTTCTCCATGACGAAGCTGAATGGAAGTGCTTCAGGAGTGAATCAGAAAGGATGGCCACCAGCGCAGGTGGGATAGATGCAGTGATTGACGAAGGCTTGCAGGGTTGAGAGGAGATGGAGAGGAACAAAAGTCTTGTCAGAGTCAAGTTTCTGTCTGTGGCAGCGGAACTACCTGGTGAAGTGATGGCTCCTGCCTGAAGTGCCGTATTGTGTTGCCGCATGCCTGAGCGAGATGTAGATGCTGCGACGCGCTTGCCTACTTCTTTCTCGCTCATGTCCTATCGTACTCAGTGCCGTTAGCTTAACGAGGCAAGATGATGAAACCATGGAAACTTGCAGCTGCTTGTCACTGTCAGTGGCGACCGCATCGATATTGGTAATTCTTAAACGTCGCGCAGAGTCCCGCGACGGTTAAAAAGACTCGAACCATTGCTGCGACAGTTGAAACTTCTTCTCTCAATCCATCAATATCTTCGTTCAGTCTAAGTCAGAGATAACTGCCCTGGTTTGGGGTTCTCTACACGTGCTACTCCAGGCAAGTAGTAAAAAAAAGACATCTAAAATTCTTTGATTCAATTGTGTAAACTTATCTGAGACTTTGTCTTACCAGATCACCCTACGTCATAAATCGCACATAGACAACATTATTGAAACCCTTGAATACCTCGAGCTACACTTACCTAGGGTCAAGAGCTTCACAGACCTCTATATTGTGTCTGAACGAATTGAAAAGGCGGTGTGTAAGCTCTATCACGAGTTGATTCACTTTTTTCTTGAGGCCACAATTTTCTTCCAAAGAAATCCAGTTGGTAAGAGGCCGCGCCACAGAACAATCGTAGACACTGGTGCTGACATTTTCCATGTGAAGCGAACTTGCTCGGTATTACAATTCCTTGGAAAAGAAAAGGCCACAAGTTCCAAGGGCAGTTTCAGCAGTGTTTGATCAAAATCCAAAAGAACTTTGAATGGATAGATACCGAAGCTGGTATCGGCTTACACTACTTGACACAGCAGTTGACCTCTAAAGGAAACCAAGGTATTCAAGATATTCTTTCCAAAGTCTCCGCCATGGGTTCATCACAATCTTCACACCCTACTCCTGTTGCAGCGGCGTCATATCGCATCATACCTCTCGTTGCCAACATATCCTTCTTCGGGCGCGAGACCGAGATACAATTAATGGAAAAGGCGTTGCTTCCAGAGAGAGACACCAGACTCACTATTTTTAGCATACTTGGCATAGGTGGCGTAGGTAAATCGCAGCTTGCCCTTCAGTTCACGTACAGGCACCTGAATCATTTCAACGCAATATTCTGGATACCTGCAGAGACAAGCGTCAAGATTAAAGGGGCATTTGAAGAGATTGGTACTGAAGTCGGGCTGCAGGAGCCTAACAGTAGCCAAGGGAACTTGGAGGCTGTTGCTCAGAAAACGAAAAAGTGGCTGCGGAACTACGGTAAGGATGTCAAAAGATGCTACAAGCATGATGGCAACTGACTTCTGCTAAGACAAGCCATTTCTTTTAATCTTTGACAATGTCGAGTACATGTCAATCTTGCAAAATTATCTACCCACGGGCGGCCGTGGTTCAATCATAATCACGACAAGAAACCAGAACCTTTTCCAGCCTCCTGTGACAGCCTGGACCCATCTGAAGTGCTTTAGCAAGGAGGAAGGCAAACGATACTTACTCACTAATGTTCCTCAAGGCGCACTGGGTGGTAATGAAGCTAATTCCGAGCATGCTGAGAAGATTTGTGATGCCTGCGGTGGGTTACCATTGGCACTATCGCAAGTACACCGGTTCATAAGCGCCTTGAATATTTCGCTGGACGAAGCTAGTCGCAGAGTGGCGAGACTCGAGGCATTTGTCAATGTATCCTCAGAGTTGAATGGACTACAGCAGACGGATTACTATCATCCAACGGGAGTTCCGTCTCTTTGGAATGCATCACTGCATGCTCTAAATCCTTCTTGCTCTGCCATTGTTAAGTCAATCGCGTTCCTTGACCCCGACAACATGCCCGAAGCATTTCTGAGATTATTCTCAGATAGGAATAGTCAATCGGGACAGCAAGTCCGAGCTATAACTTCAAGCGAGTACGGTTGTCTTGATCCCCTGATGTGGCATATGATAGTGAGCTGACTTATCATCAGATTCAATAGCCAGATACTTACACTTATGGAGACATCCTTAATCTATCGAGCTTCGAAGAGTAACGCATTCTCTACCCATCGTTTGTTGCAGCAGACCGTACTTCAGGATCTCGACCCAGATCAGCATATTGGCATATTTCGCTCAGTGCTGGACATCATAGACGATAACTTCCGCGATTATGATGATAGCGATCGACTTGTAACCTCGTGGCCACAGTGCAAACAGGTTCTACCTCATGTTATCAGGCTTTCCGCTCTATGCTCTCCTGTAGACTCATATGAGCCCGCGGTTCTCCTCAAGCTAGGAGAGCTTCTTGAAAGAGCCGCATGGGTAGGAAAATTTCCAATCACTCGAACAACATCCCAAACTAAAATATTGTGTAGGTATCTACACCAACGCGGCACACGCGAAGAGGCTGCCAAATTGCTAGAACGTGCACTCAACATAGTAAAAACTGGGCTGCAACTGTTCAGTCACTCTCCAGAGAGTAGCGATCCCAAAGGTGATACGGGAAGTGCGACCATAGCCTTGGACTTGGGGGAGCTCGTATCGGCAATCACCAACTCATTAGGAACCCTTGAACTTGGTCAAGGGAACTTCTCCAAAGCGCAACAATTCTTCGAGGATGCTATCACCAGACGTGAGAGCATGGGTGTGATAGACCGCGAGACCATTTACATGAAGCGAAACGTAGGCCTTGCGCTGCTTAGTTCAAACAGCGTACAACCCGCATTGGAAATCTTCAAGGAGTCGTTAGCCCTAGTGGAGGAGAAATTACTAACGTCAGACAACCCACGACAGTTCCATGAAGACTTGGCCTTTTGCTACGGATCAATTGCCTTTGCTTTGATAGAAATGGGCCAGCTGGACGAGGCTTGGGATGTTGCGGTCAAGTCCACTGAGCTGTTGAAGCAATCATATACTCTCAAGAACCCCAGGATTGGAGAGTATGGCAATGTTATCCCCAGATCTAATTTGACGATGGATACTAATAAGTTCGAATAGTTGCTACACTACCTTGGGGAATATCCGCCTGTTGCAAGGAAATCTCCAAGAGGCAGAAACTTTCCTGCTCCAAGCATTAGACATTCGAGTCGAAGCCTGTGGGGAGCATGAAGAAACAGCTCTTGCTATGCATAATTATGCTCGGATCCTGAAGGAACTGGGGAGAAGTAAGGACGCTCTGTAAGTTTCCTTTCTGCGCTGTAGTCAACTGTCTATCATGCAGTGCTAGAATTGGCTTTTTTTTACTAACTGGGCTTGATAAGAAAACTTGCTAAACAGGGCGTGGACATGTTACGCAAATTGCCAGACTCCAAGGGCATACTGGCCCGCTCCCTTTACTACCTGAGTCGCTACCAGGTAGGGTTAGATCCAATAGAGCTCAGCAAAAAGAACGAGGAGCAAGCTTTGCGACTTTATTATGAACATTGGGGGCAGGTTGAGAGTCACAAATCGTTACAAGCGAAGGATTTTGACAATCTTCTTATTGCCTACAACCGATAGATATAAATACAGGAGGAGACCCCCAATCACCAGCGAGGCCATGTCCCAATAAGCTAAGTCACCCCTGTATGAACGCGCTCGGCGCACTAAAGGGCAGTCGCGATTAGTCAAATAGATAATACTGATGGAAATTGAATTAATGACATATCCATTATGGAAGTTAACGTTCTAATTCTGTCTTGCATGGAACGTCGGGGGTGTTCTGGGGGGCTGACATGAGCTTGATTGGCTGGCGTGAGACACGGCAGCCTGCGTTGCCAGAACTGGCCGAGGGACCCAGTGCTTTGGCCCGGGCAAGGGCCGGCATCTTAGGCTGAATGTCTTGCCGAAGTGAGGGCATCTTGAATGAGACGACGGGTGTTTATGTTTAGGAGACTTGATAATGTGCTACTTGCTACGTGATGTGTCAATCTGGAAAAGGGAGAAATCGTTACGGTCACAGGAGGGGCGACTGACCACTTTTATCGTCATATAAACTGCGATTGCGATCATCAGTGACATATCATTGTCTCAGAACCTGCTAGAGTGTACACTGTGCCATGTTACCCTCGAATCTTGATTCTTGGTCATGAGCCAGCTCAGTTGCACTTTAAGCAGCCATTTCAGTATCACAAGACGCAAGCCCATTTGAAAATTCGGGATGTGATCAACATTCGCTGACTGCATAAATATGTTCTAGGCTGAACTGATAATTACTCTGGAGAACTTGTACATGCTACAACTTGTAACCGCGCCCGAAGGGTTGCCCTGCATGATAGTGCGACTGTGGCGTTGGAAGTAGCAGGCCTCAAAGATAAGGTAGATAACGATCGACGATCTCGTCACCAGAGCCTCCAAAACCTCAATGATTCGGCAGAACAGAAGTTGTCATCATAGTCATTTCTCAGTAGCTGAGATCTTCCTACGTACTCCACTCACTACTTGCTAAGCAAAGCCCAGAATGACTTCAGTTATGGATCTTGAACATAGGCAACGAGAAGATGCGATACAGCGCTCCCTTGAGGCGCATAGCTGTGACATTGAGCGGCTCATGAAGATAGGAAATACTCCCGGTGTCTCTATGGCCGTTCTTTGCAACGGTAAGGTAGTTTTAGAGCGTGGCTATGGTCTCGTCAATTTGCGTACGAACACAGAAGCGACTGAATATACCATCTACCCCATCGCTTCAATAACAAAGGTCTTTACAGCTGCAGCATGCGGCATTCTTGTAGGTGACGGAAAGCTAAATTGGGGTAAGCCCCTTACGTGTAGAAATCATGAGACAAGAGATCTAATACCGAGTAGAGGAGCCGATATCCACATATCTACACGATATCAACATCCCAGAACACCCCGACATCGAGAAACACGCTACTATAGTGGATATACTAAGCCACAGGACGGGCTTGCAAGAGCAGTCGTCTGTGTTTGAGAGTCCAAATGGAATGCCGCTGTTCAAAGACGCTTTGTCGACCTATCGCGCCCTCAATCTAATGTACTCTGAGCCTGGTAGCTTTAGACAAACTTGGACCTACTGCCCTCTCTTATACGCTCTTCTGACACTCGTCATTGAACGTGTTTCTGGATTATCTCTTTCAGAATTCTTTCGAAACAGGATATTTGAGCCACTTGGTATGGCCTCTACATCAATAGTGGGTATGGCACCCGATATTAAGCCTACTCACTTAGCTCAAGGCTATACGCAAACTTCAGCCGGTGTCTGGCTCGAGAGAGAGGACACATCTTCAGGCTATCAATATCCGTTTGACACATCTATGGGAGTCCAGAGTTCTGTCTCCGATATGATGAAGTGGGCCCAGGTGGTCATCAAGGACTTCAATATGTCGAAGCAGCTTCCGGGAGACCATGAAAAGCAGGAAGAAGATCTTCCGACTGCAAGAGCTATATTCACCCAGTGGTGCAAACTTCCCGCTAATGAAGGTGGCTTCCCATCGTACTGTTTGAGTTGGTTCAGGCAGGAGGGCTACTTCATCTTTGACGACATGTTCGACGATGATGGACAGACCGAATCTCTGGAGTGGCCATGCACACTGCCCATGCCTAAGGGCTGCCAAAAGCCCCAAACAATTCTATATCACAGTGGCTTAGGCCATGGTTTCAGCTCTTCCATGCATGTCTTCCCAAACACTGGAGATGCGGTGATTGTCCTTGGGAATTCATCTCATGCGGGCGATGCTGTTGACTGCATCTCCAGGCTTGTTACCTCCATTGTTTGCGGCTATGAGCTTTCAACTGTTGAGTTGAGGTCAAACTTGAAATTCTATACCGACTTGGAAGTAGGAAGGTGGAAGCAAATGGACCAAGAGCTACGGAGGGAGCAAGAAAGTCAACCAAGACGCAAACGCATCCCCGAGGCATCTGGGATCGTTGGGCGGTACGTCAACATTGGCTCAGCCCTAGAAATGACGATAGCGTTGGGGGACAGCCCAGAGGAAACATCAAGACCTAGAGCAAAGCCATTTGTGGGTGCCAAGTTGAGATTTGGAAGCGAAGCCCAGCTCGCTCTTGATTTATGGAGCTTTTCTGACGATACGTTGTGCTTTTTCCCAAACGAAGTAGAATATCAGAAATGGGGTATGTCTTACTTGGAAAGCTGGCCGCAGTTTCTCATACACCTAAGTCACGACAACATGACAGGCTCTGTTTCCGGATTATGGTGGCAGTTTGATCCTGTTAGAGACGGAATATGGCTCCAAAGGTTGGATTGTTAAACGCCTTGCCGACAAGAAATGACTATATACGTTGTTTGCTTCCCTCTTAGAATAACCAGAACATCATCAATCAAAGCCTCTGGTTATGCCCCAAGCAAGCATGAGTAGCAAAGCCTTCTTCACACTCTGGATATCTGCAAGTGGCCAGGCAGCAATCACGACACCAAGAAACATCATCACCAAGAATCTTTTCCGTCGCGTCGCCACACACGAAGCACCAGAGAGGCATCAACCCGCAACTTTCCAGAAGCAGTGAGGTTGATCTGCGTACTACCCAGCTGCTTTTACCAAATATCTGAGACCACAAGAAGTGAGGGTTACTGTATGGTTCGGCCAGAACGGGGAGGAGACGAATATGATTTCCCTCTGGGACACCTTGCAGAAGCATAGCTCTTGCTAGCTTCTCGTCGACGTAGATCAGAGATTCTAATCCAGCGCTCTGTGGTGAGCTTTGAGCCTGTGACAGTCTGCCTCTGGCGGTCTCCATTGTGCGGATGACCTCTCGAATGGACTGGCCTATTCGGATACTCAGACCAGGCCAGTCTTCATTCTTTGCTAATTCTATGACGAACAACGCTTCGATGAGTAGAGACGTTCGGATCGCCCGTGTATGCCTGTCATGCCAGCGAAAGATCGTCCTCAATCTGTCTTTGTGAGACGAGATATGAAGACTCTGAAGTGTTTCCCCATCAAAGTTGACACCAATTCCGTTGACCTTCAGCCCTTTTCCAAATATCACCAGGTCTGGTCGCACGATTCTGTGGTATTCCTCCCTCTGGTGGGCAAACGGGGCACCGCATCGGAGTGCCGAAAGTGTTTCGTCGATTATTAGCAGAATTCGGAGACTCGAGCATGCTTGAGCCAGCGCCTGTAAATGAGCTGGCTCGACTTTTCGCCAGGGGAATTGACTCTCGACTATCTGTACAATCAACGCGACGCATCCCTGCTCTTTCGCTTTTTTAAGAGCCTCGTGGTACTGTCCGTCGGCAGCCAAATCGATTACAACTGGGCTAGGGCCACATGCGACAGAGCTAGATTCTTCATAGGGACATACATATGCCTATAGTTCTGGTGTCAGCCTCAGAGGCACAGTTGTATAGCCATGCTCATACCAGGGGTCCATATCCTGCTCCAAAGCACCGGGATAAAATCGCTACTTTTGGTGATTGTATGTGATTTGGGTTCCAATTCAACGCATGTGCGACTGCACCCTTGGAAAGGCGTGTCTCCGCCATACTTGAGCTTTGAGATGCAGATGCGCGTGTCAGATGGAGCAAAAGGCTGGTAATCGTTGTTGGAGACATGGCATCGGTCGCATGGCTATGAAATGACATTGGATAAATGCCCCAGAATAAATCTCTTGGAAACGTTAGTTGCCATTGAAAAGCAAAGACTTTCTGGTGTAAGAAGTCAGCCCTACCTGAACTTTTCTATATATTCAACAAGAAGCTGTGAGTAGGAATGGTCTAAAGACAGTGGATCGTTCGCGTATTGAGTCCACAGCTTCAAATACCTCGGGTGGGAGCTAAGAGGCTTCCATGTCAATGATTCCCCATAACGATTATGCATGTCGTGGTAAATATGTAGAGGTTTAAGCATTTTTACAATGAATTGACGAAACTAGATTCTTGCTAAAAGTAAATGAGGGTTACTTCACAGCCTTATAGGAATTGGGTGCAGACAGTGTGTAGGCATAATACAGTGTACTGCAAGTACTCTTTTTATCACTCTATGCTTATATCAGGTATTACCTTACGCCATTTGAAATAAGCCTCAGGTACAACGAAGGGAAAATTAGCCATGGGTTTGTATATAGGAAACTTGAGGGTGCCGACTTCTGATAGCCTTTCTATATATTCTTTGCCACAGTCTAACGTATGATAAATCAGAGGGAAATGGTTGTGAATCGAACACATCTATCTTCAATAAACTATAAAGCACTTATAGAAGGCCACCTTACGGTATGATCTTCTCAACAGTTTAGACGAATTAGACTTGCCTATTCACCATTAGTCGGTGACGCTGATCCTTGCTCACTCAATGGAGACAGCCCAAATCATAGAACCTACTAATTAGACTCTGTTGGTCATTCAATTTGATCCCTGTTGATTCGACTCCTCTATGCCGATCCTCAGAGCTAATAAAAGCAGATTCTAACCTTCTGGGGAACAGCTGTGTCCTAGATGATGCGGTGAATAGTGCTCTTACAGGCTTGTAATGGGTTGATTTACGTAAAAATAAGACTGGGAGAAACCTATCCGCTCTCGGAGACCTGAATCCGCCTGACATACGTTTCGTCAACCCAGAGGAAAAGTCCAATGATATCAGGGTGACTGTCGGCGCTACTTGTCTGTTGGGAAAGGACACAGCATTAACCTGCTCATAGGAAGCCCGTTTCTTATACCTCACTTCTGCTTGTTCCAGGCTGTTGAATACGGTTGATCCATTCTCAAGTTTCGCGTCTACCACGTTTCCAATAATGCGGTAGCGTGCCCAGATCGTATCTCCGAACCTTCCGTCGCGAACGGCGTTAATGTACGAGGTCGCCCAAGGCTCAGCGGGGTCAAAGCCCATCCCTCTAAGGACTCCTTGTACAGATATGTCTATGAAAAGCGTCTCTAGGACCTATGACTCATCGGTTTTCAGTGGTGTCGATTACTATCGATGTACTCTGAAGAAGCCAACATGCAAATGTTCATTTTCGTCAGTAATCTAATTCTTTACAATCCACAAACGGTAGCTTGTCGGCTTCATGCATAAAATGCTCAAGTATGGTGTGATTCGAAGAAGGAATGAGTTGGTTTGGCGTCTCGAATATTCAGGCCGCGATCCCACCAAATCCCACGTTGAGTAATACCAACAGCTTCCACATGATTTCTGCCAAGATTAGACAGCAATGAGAACCATACTGTCACAGTTACCCAGCAACTTGCGTCTCAGCCAACGGGTAGCGAGTCTGGGTCATGGGTATCGCCTACCATGGTCTGGGCCAAAGAATAACCGCGTAGATTCCATAAAGCCCAACTAGTAAATTCTTAAAAGATCTGCTTCGTAAGAAATAGGATCCTTGTGTTATGAAAATAAAAATGAAGATAAGTGCTGTCTCGCCTTTTCAACATCCCAGTCCACCAGAACTCGGTCCTTTGATTCTTCCACTTTTGTCTTTACCAGTACCTCCATCGCTTCTCGCTCATCCTCAGTCAGCAGCTTCACTCTGGCCTTCCATAATTCCTCTGTTGGGAGGTCTCCTTTTCTCTTGCCAAAGAATCTTTCGTCTAGATATTTCCAATATATAGCGTCAAAGGACCAACTCTTGCGGGCAGCATAATTCAGCCAAAATCGGCCAGTAGCCCAACTCTCTCTCATATACGCTGAGAGCTGCAACTCTGAGTTAGCCCTTTTCTCGGCTTCTTCCATAGCGGATAGCCAAGTCTCAAGTCGTTGTTCATAGATACTAGCCCAGTCTTCAATGCCATCGTCCCACATCTCGGGCACCTCTAGTAATAACCACCATGGCGGATCCAACGTGAATTGAGATGGGCCAACGTAGGCGAACTCCCAATCTATCGCCCCGACAACATCGTTCTCGTCATTGACGAGCACATTCACTGGTCTGAAGTCATCTGACCAGAGGCGGAATGAGCCCGAATTGTCCGGCGACGGCAGTGTTGCATTAGACTGTTCCGAAGAGACGGACCAGTCATCGTTGGAGAATCCGAAGTTGGTGAGTCGATTCTGCGTAGCAAGTTTGTGGAAGAGCTTCCGCGCGATGTATTTTGTTCTGCAATCATCTTCCGATGATATTATGTCGTTGTGTTGAAAGACAAGCGTTGCCATCTGCATCTCGGCAAGTACGGTATACCACTCACCAGCAGTGCTGTATGTGGCTCCCTTGGGCGGAAATACTGAAAGGGGAATGTTGGAGAGCTGGAACATGTTGTTCATGTTAAGGGTCATGGGTCGCTCCAGTACTTCATATGTGCCTGGACTTGACTCTACCAGAGCACCGATACGCGAAAAGGTCGGTCCGGCAAGCTGTAGAACGCATTCTGCCATCTTCGAATATAGACTCTTGAGCTGTGTTTCAGATATCTTCGGATTCAAGATGGGCGCATCGTTTGGGTCGTCACGGGGAGCTTCCAAGGCATGACTCATCCCTCGCCGAGTGCCAAGGTCCTCGATGATCATGTACGGTCCAATCGCTTGATCAACACCATGATGGAATATTTTGGGGATGGGGACCTGAGTTTGTTGTTTGATACAGGCTGCTGTTGCGACCTCGACCTGTGTCTTTTCTTCCGGAAACATCGCCTGATCAGGACAAGGTAACCGGACGAGAACTTGAGATGAGAGGCCTTCAACTTTGAAAGGGTAGACAACGTTGAAACCACCAATGATCAACGGAGTGACAAGGGTTGCTGGCTTCCCAAAAGTTCGACTGGCAAATGCTTCGACTTTACGACACGTAGCTGATGCTCGGACGTGCTTTAGAGCCGCTTCCCATCGCTCATCGCTCTGGTCCCAGGCCAGATTATCAGCGTCCTGCCTAGCATCCATGATAATGCTGGAACTTTCGTGTGTGCGAATGTGTTTATAAATGGTGGACTAAGTGAAATGTACGTATTACGCCGCTGATGAGAGGTGTGGACTGTGGAGACGCGTCGCTTAAGGCGGGGAAATGTGAGTCCGGGGCAACGCTGTACTCTCACGCCTGTGCCATGAACGCCATAAATTGATGACCGAGGGACACGGAGTGGTAATGACATTGCTAATAGGTGAAAGAGTACCTATTTACTGGCAACGCGGTCTACAATACTGTAGTAGGTGACTACCTATGCGCGCTACTACTCGATCACCTTAGGGACCTCAGAAATGGTCAGAAACGTGCTGATGTTTGTGATATGTTTCTTCAGTACATAGATTGAAGGGTGGCTTAAATCAGGCTCTTGTTCAAATCCTTGTACTATCACCCCGCATCGAATTCTTCCTTCACCACAACACCAATCACACTCAAACCTTTCAACCTCAAGCTTATCTCCCAAGCTGAACTGCAGTACTGTACAACCCTGCCACCTCGCTCTGCATACTAACCCCTTCGCTGATCCCTCATCTCAGGCGCTCCCAAACAACTCATGTACTGCGGATGGTACAGCTCCTGCGGTGATCGCTGCGGCGACGTATGCATCTCATAAGCAAACTGAGTGTTTCCCAACTCTGGCATAGGTGACGGATATGCAGCTGGCGGGGAGTCGCTTCGGCTGGGACTAGAGGCCCAAGTGTCGCGTGCCCCAGCTGGCGTTGGAGGCGAGGACATAAAAGGAGGTGGTGGCTTCTGTGCCGTTGCAGGGGCTTCGCTGTTGGCTGCATAAAATTGGCTTGGTTGTGTCTGATTTGCAGACTTGCGACGTCGCCTCCACAGGAAAAAAGCAACTAAGGCGATCAATATCAAGCCTAGGCCGCCACCAACGGCTGCACCGATGATAGTGCCTTTGGGCGGACCACCTTCGCCGGAGCCTGATTCTGAAGAACTTGCTGCTGTCCCAGTGGGCCCTACGGTGACGGTGGATTGGCCTTGAACAAAATTCGTGACGGTCTGCTTATGTGTTGTGGTCGAGGTTGAGTACTTGGTTGTCCATTCTGTCTTTGTTTCTGTGTCGGTAATTGTTGTCGTCGCTTTCTTCGTCTCGTAGACTGTTTCCGTGTCTGTTGCTCGTCTGTGGATGGGGATTCCTCCTCGAGCAAGTCCGTCAGCAAGCGCATTGAGAATACGGTGGTCTCTACGGTCGACACGGTTTTTACGGTCGTTGTGCCATCTGTCGTAACGGTCTCGGTGTCGGTTTCAGTCGCCCACGAAGTCGTCGTCTCGGTCACAGTTGCTCTAGATAGTGTCAGCTGAGCATCAAGTAAATGTAAATCGGCCGCCTGACGTGGGATTGACGCATGTTTGTGCATCATTGTCGCACTTCTGGTCTTCATCGCAGCACTGACGAGATTAGTAAAGGTCAAGATAATCTGACCATAACTCACAAATGGCTTCCCGACTGAAGGATTGCAGCATGTCGCATCAGCATCGCAACAAGCTCCCCAACCTGGATCCTTTGAAGTTCCGCAACAACTCTGCCCCTCAAGACAGCAGTTGCCTCCGGGATCTGCTCGGCAACAAGACCGGTTGTCAGCACAGCACCATCCATTGGCTTGGGTACCGCAGCATTGAGGGGTGGCTTCTGCGCATCCGTTGTCGTTTCCAAAGCATTTTACGAGTTGATCTTGGCGACGACCAAGAGGAAGATCCCAGGTCGGAAGTTGGGATGCTAATGGAGCGAATTCAAGTCTTTTGATCGCGCCTGGTCTAGTCCACTCTTGCACAAAGAGTTTGACTTCTTCGAGGTCTGTGATGTTGAGGTCCTGGATGCTTTGCTCGAGGTAAGTCGGGGAGGTTGAAGCAATCAGGCTTGGCAAACAAGCAAAAACCCACAAATTCCATCCCAGACGTATCATTTTGAAGTCATAGACCACCGTTAAGAGTAGATTGAAGGAAAAGAATAAGAGAAGTTAAGCGAAAAAGAAGATTGATGCACCCCAAACATGCTGCCTAGTTTCTCTTGAGCCGCCATCCTTGTTATGCTATCCCTGGAGCTTCATCCCCCAGCGACGCCACGCATAGAGATATCACACCGGTAATCCAACTAGCGAACGCCTGCATATCGACACGCATGATCAGAGAAATGTTTACCCCGCCGAAAATATCTACTAAGCAGCCAATGAGGGTGTCGGGTTCACAGCCTGATTGAGGTTGCACAAGAGTAAGAGAGACGAGGGAATGAATGATGAAAGTCAGAATCATCGTTCATCCAATCCCGTGATCCATCATGTACTGTGTACATAAGGTAGTGAGTCATTTCTCGTCTGACCAATTAGTTCCGCTTCTTCGATCAACACACAATTCACACTTCATTAACAATGAAATGCATGCGAGTTTGGATCAGCGCGTTGAGGCAGCGCTCATGTTCTGCCTTCACTTTCTATAAACAGTAATTTTCAGCAAACATGAGGAAACAGAAATTAACATTAGTCTTTTTATCACAGAGACGAAGGTACAAGTTGAATCACCATAATCCTTTCTTAGTTACCAAATGTAAACCGATATTTAACCTAGGTATTCACCTGGGAGACGCATGACAACTAATTAGACTCTGGCATCTTATCTTATACATAAGCAAAGCACTAATATCTGGTAGATTCTCATGGTAAAATCAAGCTACCAGCGGCTTGTCACCTCTCCTGAGCTATACTAGATTTGGTACACATCAGCTTACAGTCGGAATTCCGTTTAGCGCTTACATTATGCGCCTGTATAAAGCAGAACTGAGGGCTTTTACGAAATCTAACTGTGTCAACATCATTAACCCATCTTCATCTTCCTAGATCTATAAAATGGCAGACAGCAAGCCCGTTATCGTCATCGTTCCCGGTGGCTTCTGCAGTCCCGAAGTCTACCAACTCGTCGCCAACATTCTAGAGCAAGACGGGTTCACCGTCATTATCCCGAGATTAACCGTCACTAAAAGCCTCACCTCTAAAGACCCTACAAGCCAGGAGTTCAAAGAGTTGGCCAACAAAGGTCTTCTGGATGACGTTGCAGAGATCCACGGCCGTTTGGCTCCGGAGTTCGAGAAAGGGTCTGATGTTGTGGTTTTTGGACATAGCTACGGAAGTCTCCCCGCTTTACTCGCCATCGAAGGGCACACCATTGCAGAACGCAAGGCTAAGGGACTTTCTGGTGGTATCAAAGGATATGTCGCTGTAGCTGGGTTTGCATATGCACAGAGGGGGAAGAACGCTAGAGGCGACACGGAGCCAGCGCCGCCAATGCCGTATTTCGAGCATGAGGTATGTCAATCACCTACACTGTATTACCCCACTGACAGAAGTAATCACAGGATGGGGTCTTCCATATGACCGAGGCCGCAAAACCTCTCTTCTTCAGTGACCTTTCCCCCGAGAAACAAGATGAAGCTTGGAAGCTGGTACTAGGGAGTCAAAGCCAGAAGAGTCTTGGTCACGTATCGGAGTTCATCAACTCTGACGTCACGATTCCCAAGACATATGTTTTATGCGCAAAGGATCAGACTGTTCCTCCGGAGTTACAGGAGATGCTTATCCAGGCTGGAGGTTTTGAGACGGTTGAGAAGTTGTCGTCAGGGCATTTCCCATTTGTGAGCATGCCTGAGGAGACGGCTAAGCTGTTTGCCCAAATTGCGCTACGATGAATGAGAGGCAAATTGTTGGAAGGGTTAGATAACTATAGATTATTTGAGCGCTATGTTATGGCATCTTCCTTCAACCCATGTAAGCTGCTGAAGGCCATCGCCATGATTCTAAGCTACCGATTCTCATTTCGACAAGGCTCACCGGATGTACGGGATGTTCCGTTTCATCCATCCACTTTCTCATCCGATGTCCAGAATGGAGCCAAGGCACAGTCCAGAAACACTATCGTTTTATTTACACCGCATAGGTGATAGGGTGATCGGATCTGTATACCTACCAAATAGCTGGAATCAATGTCACTGGCACTTGAACGATCGTCGCGACCGTCGTAACGATGCTAACGAAATTAAGGGGACTGTCACTGACGGAAATAATATTCTCCACCACAGCCGAGCTTTAGACTTAACTGAAACAAGGAGCTAAATAACTTCGCATAGGGCAATTTCTCCGAAGAATAATCCGACCAAACCGCGTATCCCTTTACTCTAAGACTATATTTCAGATGATTGTGTCACTCAAGATGAAAATAGCTATCCATTCCATCCCTTGGCTTCATCAACTATCGCCATCATGAAGTTCACCCTCTGCCTCAGCGTTCTCACAGCGCTCCTCACTTCCGCAACCGCCCAAAAACTCTCCGGTTCAGCACAAGGTTCGCGCAGGGTGTCACAGGCGGTGGCTCCGCTGCTGCAGTTACGCCAAAGAACATTCAAGAGCTGGTGACTTATCTCACTGACAAGACGCCCCGCGTTATTGTGCTTGACAGAACATACGACTTTATCGGTTCAGAGGGTACTGTTAAAGAGAAGGGATGTGCGCCGTGGAAGACTGGCGCGGGTTGTCAGTTAGCGATCAACGCAGCTGGGAATTGGTGCGGTGATAATCCTAAGGTTGATGTTACGTATAGCAAGGCTGGAACGAGTGGGATTAACGTTGCTTCTGATAAGACGATCATTGGAGTTGGGAATAAGGGTATTATCAAGGGAAAGGGATTGCGATTCGTTAATGTCAAGAACATTATCGTTCAAAACATTCGTATGTTACGCGCACCTCCGGTGTATCAGTTCTCTAACAGATGTCTTTGCAGATATCACGAACTTGAACCCTCAATATGTCTGGGGCGGCGATGCTTTCACCTTCTCCGGCACCAGCAAGATCTGGATTGATCACTGCACCGTAAGCTAATCTACCCAGATAGCCTGAAACATGCTAACATTTCTAGACATCTCTGCTTGGTCGTCAGCACTACGTCTTTGGCCGCGACAAGAGCACTGGCATAACCCTCTCCAACAATCACATCGACGGTCGTACACAGTGGTCCGCTGGCTGCGACGGTTACCACTACTGGACTATTGAGATGGTCGGCCAGGGTGATCAAATTACTCTTCAGAGTATACCTCCCCCACCACCATAATTCTAATCTCTACTGACATTTCTCAGACAACCTCATCGAGCATACCGCAGGCCGTGGCCCAGCCCTTTCAGCAACCACATTCCTCCACGCCGTCAACAACGTCTGGCGCGACATCAACGGCCACGCCATCGAAGGCGACACAGCCGGCAAGGGTCTTTTCGAGGGCAACGTCTTCCAGAACGTCAAGCAAGTCGTCGTCCCCGACTTCAAGGGCCAACTTAACAGTTGTCCTGATAACGCTGCTGCTAGCGCTACGCAGCAGTATCTCGGTCGCGTGTGCCAGGGTAATATCTTCATTTCGTCTGGTGCGTTCAACAGAAAGGATACGGGCTTCATGTCGGAGTTTAAGGGGCTGCCTATTGCGAGATCTACGCAGGCTACTACGGCGCAGAGCAAGGTTCCGGGTAACGCTGGCTTTGGAAGGATTTGATAACGTCGTATCTCGACTTTGATGCGATTTGTTCTCTCGGAAACCATGCTTACGTGAGATTTTGGGGTCGCGATGTGCATGGCTATTAAAACATCTCGAGAGCCCTTAGCAGTATATATTTCTATTCCAGTACATTCTCAATATTCAATTCACGCGAAAATGATTTCTCCGAGCTCAACATCAGACGGCTTTGTATATCCCACGCACATGATAGATAATGTGTCCGTCCTGAAGTTCCTTGTCATGGCCTGGACTATGCGATTCAACGATGTCTTGAACGCCGACAAACTTCACAAATCACTATCCGAATTACTTACCATTGGCGATTGGAAGAAACTTGGTGGAAGATTGAGATATGGGCATAACAAACGAGGAGCTCTCGAAGTTCATGTCCCGACTCCTTACACAACTGAACGGCCCGCCGTGTCTTACTCGCACCAACATTACGATATCAGCATCGAAGAGCACAATGCGGCGAAGCTAATGCCGAAAGCGACTATTCGACCTTCAATCTTCCCAGGCGCAACGGGGCCTCGGGACTTTGGCATACCACCCGGGGCACCGGTATCACTCAAGGATTATACCAGTCGAGATGTCCCCATGATAGGTCTTCACATTATCACCTTTCAAGACGCGACACTCGTTACTGTTACTTGGCCACATGTTCTCTTCGACGCAGTTGGGTTCTCTCACTTGATCGAGGCTTGGTCAGAGGTACCTGCAGGTCATAAAGAACGTATCCCAAACATCATCGGCGCCAAGGATGATGTTCTTCACGACCTTGGAGATATAGCTGATGCTGGACCGCAGTATGCAGCCAGTGAATCTCGAAGTCTTTCTGGTATAGCCTTCATACTATTCGTCATCCGTATGCTCTGGATCATACTTACCCAGCCGACTGTCGAAAGCCGCATCATCTGCCTCCCGAAGGACCTAGTAGACAAACTACACCAGCGAGCACTGGAGGATATCAAGGAAGAGAGCTCAGGCTATGCTGATCCATGGGTCAGCCCAAGTGATGCCATCCTGGCCTGGCTCACCCGCGCCCTGGTCGACCCATCCAAAGCACGCCGTCCAATCAGCATGACAACTCCAATTGACGCTCGCACCCGATTATCTCAACTCCAGAATACGGATGGCGTCTACGTTCAGAACATGATCCTAGGATCCTTCGTCAACATCGCACCAGACGACCTTCGCAGGCCATTGGGAAAGCAAGCGCACGTGAGCCGCCGAGGCTTGTTGAAGCAATTAGACGAGTCGAACTTGATAGGCATACTACAACTCTTCCGCAGACACTGGGATGCTGGCAAAACAAGAGCGCCAATCTTCGCTGCGCCAGGTAGTCAACTTTTAGTTACCAACAACAGGCTCAAAATCGATCTCTTCACAGCTGCAGACTTTGGGCCTGCTGTGGTTCATGCTAGTAAAGATCGACAGAGGAAGAACCACCCAGGCAGGCCATTTCATCACTATGCTTCATCGCTGAATCCTGGTATTACAATGCGGAACTTTGTTAATATTCACACGAGAGATCTTGAGGGCAATCACTGGTTGTCTGGCTTCTTCACACCCAGCCAGTGGTCAAGGATCAAGGAAGGGTTTAAAGAACTACTGTGAAGTTGGATGAAGACAAACATAGTAGTTTCAGCCTTCTACAAGCAATTTAGCAAGACTCTCATGCGCGTACTAATGATGAGAATGAACACAAGCCCCACGAGTCTGAAGCCGCTGCACAGATCTCTTCCCCTCCTCCGACAAATCCCTCCCCTGCATCCCCCCGACACTCCTCCTCTTGATCATCCTCCCAACGTCATCATCATTCGCAAACTTCGCTTTAATACCATTCTTAAAGTCAACCTCATCAGCGATATACACTACCTCACCTCCAACCATCGTCAGTAGCGTCTTCTGTCTGGCGATATGCTCCTCTGGCACTTCAAAGTAATTCGCCTTTAAGATAATAGCATCTGCCAGCTTTCCAACTTCAAGGGAACCAATGTAAGCATCAGCGCGGAGGAAGCGAGCGCTCTCGGTCGTAATAGCGCGGATGGCTTGGTCCCGTGTGAGAGTCAGACCTGGAAGGCCGTTGCCGTTGTAGGGTGCGCCTTGTGAAGCGGGAGAGTGGGGGTTCTTGGGGTCGCCTGAACGCGTGACGCCAGCTTTGATGGCAAGCCACTCGTCCAGAGGATCGATCTATCACTGCCGTCAGTTTTCATATCGTTGATACAGTATATGGTCACATACCGGCCAGTCGCTACCATAGACAATAGCAGACCCAAACTTGGCAAGTTCCCCAAAAGCTTCCATGTAGTGCGATCGTCTTGGGCCCATACTCTTGACACCATTTGGGAGCCAGACCGTACTAGCCTGTGACCATTGAAAGCTCATAATAGGATCGGCTTTTAGTTCAGCGAAGCGAGGCCAATCTGAGGGGTCAGTTACTTCGTTATGCGCGAACCCAACCCGGTAGTCACGAAGTTTAGGGTTCTTATTACGGAGCTCCTCGAGGGCATCGAGGGCTGTTCGAACAGCGAGATCTCCGTCAACGTGGATCTGAGCGTCGATGTTGTTCTTGAACAGTTTTGTCAGGGTCAGGCTCAAAGTTTCCTTGTCCCAGTATGTTTTCGGTCCGTAATCTGACTTGGGTGCCCACATGGAGGTATTAGCGACAGGCTGAAAGTATGGTTCGATGAGAGATCCGGTATTCGCGGGGTATAGAAGAACGCCGTCCATGAACATCTTGACAGCATGCCACTTCATAGAGGGCTTGGGGCTTAACTCCTTCTTGTCGTTCCATGTTGAAGTAACATTGATCACGTCCTTTACCAGATCATCAATTCCAGCAGCGTTGTTAGGTGGCTCCACGAAATAGTCGAAAAAGCTACGAGCTGTCAGACCTCCCTCTTTTTTGATAGCCGCAAATGCAAGTGCTGTATCCTCGCTGGACGCAGCCTCTTGGAAACTTGTCACGCCTTGCTCGCGGAGGAGCTTCAATGCCGCTCTGGCAGATCGAATATTGTCCTCGGGTGTTGGTGGCGCGGGGCCTGCTAATAAGCTCGTCGCGGAATCTTGCAGGATTCCCGAAAGTTCTTGACTTCCTGGGAGTCGCTCAAATTTGCCGTTTCGTGGGTCTTTGGTCTTACTTGAGAGGGATGATACCTTCAAAGCAGCTGAGTTGACCCAGAAGGTATGCGAATCAGCTGAAGCGACGAGGATAGGTCTTTTTGTCTTGAGCTTATCCAAGTCCTTCTTTGTGACGCCACCCGTATCGTCAACTAAAGCGTAGTAGTCAAGGGAAATGACCTCTAGCCAATCTTCATCACTCTTATCCTTGTCGTCATCAAGACAACTCTGAATCTTCTCAAGAACTTTGCCAAGACCCAAAGGCTGGAAGTTCATGTTGCATTTGAGAAGGCCAGCTCCGCCCCTAATAGGATGCATATGGGCGTCAACAAGACCAGGCATCATCATACGACCTTCAAGGTTGAAGACCGATGTGTTTTTGGCGATGTATGGCTGGATGCTTTCTTCATCGCCTAGAAAGGCAATGCGCCCACCTTTGACGGCGAGGGCAGAGTATTTTGTGGAGAGGAGATCGAGAGAGTAGATGGAGCCATTGTGAAAGACGGTGTCTGCGATGACTGTCTTATTGCTTGACTTCTTGGAAGCAGCTGAGCCTGAGGAGCTCAGAAGAGCTACTGCCAGAAGCAGGCTACAGACCGAACCTGGGGCTTTCATAACTTTTTTTTCTTTTGAGAAATGAGACAATTTGACGAGTTGTAATGGTGTCTATTTTATTCTCCCATGACTTCTAGACAGTCTTATATAGTTATTCTCCTATACATTTTCCCCAAGGCCGTTACGTCTTCACCTCCCAAATTGATAAGCGACATCGAACCGTATACTAGAGTCGGCTCCCGCTTCCATAATGGATCTAGATGCGGGAGGTAGATTGAGTTATGCTTCATGATAGGCTTGTTCGTAATTCGGCACAAGCTAGGGCAGGCGATCGTGACCATCTTATCAAGCCCCCTTGTCACTACCCATGGGTTTGCGGGGATGTCGCTTGAACTATCCTTTTTGGTCATAGGTTATCTCGCTTCCCATCGATTTTGTTGTCTTCGACTGTTGATCTAGACTACACAATTCCGGCCAAATACCGGTAAACCGCTTTCATATTAGTACTTTACTTGATCGCAAAGAGAATTGGAAGAGTGCGATGCTGTGCAACTGTACATTTTCTTGACGGATGGAAGTCTTGCGGCTTGAGAGAAACAGCGTCATCGCTTCGACTGGGGCATATTATTATACAACGGATTCAACTTAAGTCTATACGAGTTAATCAAGGTGATTCGTGCAGACTCGCATTGACGATGACCTAATCGAATCTGCGAAATGGAGTTCAAAGACCCTTGCTCTTCCGCGGCATCGGTATTACGGTGGGAATTAGTGCCCTATGAAGTCTCGGTCATCCCACCAACTCGCTGGGGCTATGACCATCAGGGATGGTTTTCTACTCCATAATATTGACAGCATATGATTATTGCAATCAATTGACCACTTTCATCTTAGCGCAGTAACGGCCTTGAGCTTCTTATCATGACTTCGCGGTCCAGATTGTCAATTGGCGGTTTACGCTTCTCCATCCCATGACATCACCAAAGTGAGGTCCAACAATAGGGTATGGTCTAGCTACAGACTAAGCTTATCACTGTTTGAGTTAACCATACTCAATACAGTGTGGTCGCCTCAAAGAGACGACTATTATAATATTAGAATAATTCCAAGTCTATGATCTGTACAAGTCTGGTTCTCTCGAAGAAAAGAATTCATACTCACGGCCAGGACGCCAAGAGATGATATCCTTGATTTGCAAATCAATCGTCACCTAGGTACGTTATTTGCAGTTGAGACTTATGACTGAGAGCTTGAATTAGCAAAGAGAACTTAGAAGCTGTAGGTTGAATGGACTCGCAGCTAAAGCCCAGGTTTCACAATTCTTCTTGTAAGATTGTTAATCTTGTATTTATATCCGCATTTCTCTCGCTCGAGACGGATCGGGTGACAGCATCTGTTGAGTTGACCCAACATTTCTCGGTCTTTTGTCCGATATGCAGCTCGGTTGCTCCCCACAATGCCGATCCCACCGTTCATTTTGCCTAATGTTGATAATGCCCTTGATTGGTTGGACGGGAATACCTGCTTCGTTTACCGTTGCATTTAAACCCCAATTCGCGGTTTAAAGCCCTAATCAATACAATACGTATGGATTAATCTATATAGATACAGGCATAAATCTTACCTATTAGGGTAAGCTAAGTACCATTAAAAATTAGAGTAATATATCTTTATTACACTAAATGGCTTACAGGGCTATCCCCTATAATTACAGTAGATTACTACTATAATTACAGGGAATAGCTACTATAATTATAGTAGGTAATTACTATAACTTTAGTGCCTATTTTAACTAAAAATCTATATGTAGCTCTACCACCTGAGGTTAGCGCTATATATAGATAAAGCTACTTTAGGTTGTATTTTTGCCCATTTTGATCCATTTATGGGGATCCGTACGTATCGTATCAATCAGGGCGTAAGATAGGAAATCTCAGAAGTTACATTACAAAAGTACCTCAGCACGCTGTTGAGACTCTCGACGTCTACTTCTGGCTCCGAGAGTGTCCCTGCATGAGGCTTAGTACAGCGAAAGTCGATACCAGTGCACCAACACTGGCTGCCGGATAACAGTTTTGACCAGTCTGCATTATATTTACTCCGCCAGTAGTAATCTCAAGACCTGTCTCGCTTTCAAGATATCTGGTTTGTATCGAATTAGAGCATCAAGATAAGAGAAGATGCAAATACATCCAACTCCGCGACGTTATCTCCGTAATGCAGCCTAATACAACCCTCCCTCCCAATTCGTACAACACCCATCAAACAGCACATACGAAAAACAGCGTCCTCCCCACAAGTGAGCGGGTCATCGTGACACCCCCGAGTCATAGACCTTGCTCGCGCCCATTTTACCCCAGAATCAACCCGACTCAGCTGCGGGGTAGTCTCGTGAATTGCGGGGGGTGATCTACCGACTCGAAGCAATCGCCTTGTTTCTCGTTGGTCAAACTGTTGGTGATGTTGCATTATTCGCTGATCTGTTACCAATGATGATGAAGATTCGGTGTATTCCTTTGCCGAGACTTGTGCCGGGTTTGGTTGGGGGGCTTTATATACCGTCATCGTAGCTGAATTCTTGGTCTCTTCCTCCTCCAACTCTCGTCGGCTTTCCACCAAAGTAGTGAAGCTCATAGTTTGCCACTCAGTACTCTTAACGCAATAATGGACGCAGGAAAAGCATCCGTCCAAATGGACGAAGGCGATACCCCCGCCGCCGGCCGTGAGCAAAACCTCGAGCAATGGGACTTCAACGCCCAAACCGAGGAATGGCGTAAAGACTTCGACAAGAAACTCCTCCGAAAGGTCGATATGCGACTAATGCCGACTCTCGTCATCATGTATCTCCTCAACTTTCTCGACCGCTCGAATCTCGCACAAGCCAGACAAGGATCCCTGGAGGAAGATCTCGGCATGTCAGGCACAGACTTTAACCTCGCTACGTCGATTTTCTTCGTGGGATATTTACTCATGCAACTCCCCTCCAATCTCATCCTGACGAAGCTTCGGCCGTCGCTGTACCTTAGCGCGTCTTGTTGTCTCTGGGGCGTGGTGTCGACGTGTAATGCTGCTTCTGATAGCTTCACGCATTTAATTGTGATTAGATTCTTTCTGGGTTTCGTGGAAGCGCCCTTCTTTCCGGGGGCGGTGTTTTTGATGAGTTCGTGGTATACGAGAGCTGAACTTACTCGGCGCATTGCGTGGCTTTACTCTGGAAATGCATTGGCGAATATGTTTGGTGGAGTTTTGGGTGCAGCAATTCTCGGGGATCTTGAGGGAGCGCATGGCATTTCAGGTTGGAGATGGCTTTTCATCATCGTGAGTTCAATCTTGACATTGACGTGGCAAGGCTAACACATAGCAGGAGGGCGTGGCCGCCATCGGATTCTCCTTCATCGCCGCAGTCGCTCTCCCCAATTATCCACACACCACCAAATGGCTAACCCAAGAAGAGCGCACATTTGCAGCGTGGCGCTTAGCACAAGATATTAACGAAGTCGACGCCTACGGCGAAAAGACTATCTGGGACGGTGTCAAGATGGCTGTACGCGATTATCGCCTCTACCTTTTTGTTCTTCTTCAGCACGTCAGCTTGATTTCCCAGACATTCCAATACTTCTTCCCGACTATTGTTGGAACGCTTGGTTATGGAAAGATCACCACTTTGTGGCTCACTGCCCCTGCTTGGGTAAGTTGGTCATGGTAGCGAAGGATTGTAGTGATTATGCTGACAGTTGTTGTAGTTTGCGACTTTCCTCCTCTCTGTCTGCGTTACGTTAAGCTCTGCCAAGACGAATGATCGATCGCTGCATATCATTTGCCTCATGCTAGTAGCAGCTGTCGGAAACGCCATCGCAGCTGGGACAACCGTTGTTGGAGCTCGCTTCTTTGCCATGTTTCTCATGCCCATGGGCTCCGTCGCTTCGTGTAAGTTCATCGTTTCAAGCTCTTGTGGAATCGTCAACTGACACTTTACAGATCAAATCATTGTATCGTGGGTCGCGAACTCTTTCCCCCGTCCACTAGTCAAGCGATCAGCCGTTATCGCTATCTGCAATATGATCGGTAACACAGCCAGTATTTATGGATCATACATGTATCCCAGCAAAGACGGACCCCAATATACCCCAGGTGGTAGCGCCAATGCCGCCATCTGTGTTATAGTCGCCCTTCTTGCTCTGTTGCTACGATATGTTCATAAGTGGGAGAACAAGAAGTTGGACAAGGCAGAGGCTGAAGCCAATGTCATGGCTACCGAGGATGGAAAAGTCGACATGGCTGGTACTACAGGAACTCAACGTTCAGGCTTTAGGTATATTTATTAGACTGCCGTCTCATAGCTACCAGTTATATAATGCCATCACCCATATCTCCAGATGCTTCTTCTCTCACCGGCCCTTTTACTGGCGGTCGGAGGTCCGAGATTGCTGACAATGACGGCACCTCAAAAACTGCCCCAGTAATGCTTATCATAGTCACCACTCGGCTTCCACAGAGCAGCTGGCGTATAGACCGGAATAGGTACACCAGCTAGAACAATAGTCAGCGCATACACAGTGAAAGCTCATCAATTTACTCACTTCCATAACCGGTGCTTGCCGCAGCCCACGTAGGGAATGATGGAGTTGTCCAGCCAGTAGGTGTAGCGGTGACAGTGTACGTGCTGGTGTATGCGGTGGGTGACTGGCCGGACGAAAGCGACTTAATGCCGTTTGCTTGTCCATAAGAATTATCTCCGTGGCCAAAGACGTTGCTAATCTTGTTAACGACTGAGGTTCCAGATTCAGTCCAGATGCTAAAGTCTTCCACCGTGACGTTGGTGGCGAATGATAGATCATTGGCGACTAGGAACAGAGGAGGTCGCTTAGAACCATCGGCGACAGATCCTGTAACATAAATGTTAGTGATTGAAGCATATGCAATCATTCTTGTGCATACCGGAGAAGTTCTTGAAAACAAGGTTACTCAACGCGACAGCTCCGGTATCAGGCTCAAAGGTGTTCTGCCAATACTGGTTGATATCCAAGCCATAAAGGGACGCCTTGGAACGGAAATTCTCAAAGGTGATGTTAGTGACATAGCCAGACCCGCCTGGGTAAGTCTTGATGAAAGCAATGTTGTTTCCCTGGATGATGTTGATGTTTCGTGCATGCTAGAAGAGTTCAGTCAAGCCCGTTAAGTCTTGTACGTCGGGCTTACTTACGATATTGGCAATAGATGCAGACACGTTGAGACTGCCGATCGAGATACCGGATCCAGCTTGGTTACAAACCAAGTTCTCGACAAGAGCATGGTTAGAGGGGCTTTTCACCGACACGCATTCGTCTCGGTTTGTAACCTGATATGATAAGTACATGATCAATGATTTCAGAGGAGAGTTCGTACCTCGATGTCGTGGATCCAATAGTTCGTGCCAACCACGTCAACACCATCATAGGAACCTAAGTTGGCTCCTCGGATAGTGAGGTGATATACCTCGAGGTTCTCAGCAAAGTCAAAGACGATGTGAAACTTGGGGCTGTCAACGAGAATAAGGTCGTGGACAGAAGTGTTGATGGGTGAAATTATTCTGACAAGACGTGGACGGAAAGTGCTGAAATGAAGATAAGCCTCTCACAATACTTCACTAAAGGAGGGAGACTTACTTTGCTAGGTTTCTGTAGATATAGCCTTGTCCCTGAATTGCGCCCTTGCCGTTCTGAGAGTAAAACTCAAAGTCGACAGCTGGTGACTTTGTTAGGATAAAAACGGTGGAGTAGTAGATGATTCACGTACGGTTTATAATGGTGAGTCCATTCTGCAAGAATTGCCCATCACCTTCACCATTGATAGTCGCGTTCAGCAGCTCAACACCTGCAAAGCCCTGCAATACCAACTTACGATCAACAGTCCAGTTCCCACCATACGCCAAAGTGATGAGCCCGTCGAGCTGCAACGCCCAGTTTGTGCCGTTTGACAGAACAACTGAGCGTTTGATCAGGTACTGTCCATCAGGGATGATAAGCCGACTTCCAGCGTTTGGGAGGACGCAGGTCTTGAAGGTCTTTTCGATGGCGTCTGCGATATCAGTGGAGTTGTCGTTGATGGCGCCGTAGTTGAGAATGTTGCACTCGTGGGTCTTTTGGGAGAGGGCTGTGAGGGGGCCGACGGGACCGGTGAGTTGAGCGGTTGCTAGAAAGGCTGAGAATAAGCCTGAGATGAGAACGAATTTCATCTTGAAAGAGCCTTATATTAGATGTTCTCAGTTGATTCCTTACCTTGGGTTGAAGTGTAGTGTGGAATATATACTTTCATACTCAGTTCAATGTCTACATCCGCGGTTCAGAATCCATCACTGATATCCATCATGAGCACGACATATACCCTTCGTCTTACCTTTCCCCCTAGACCAGAGTAAAGTTGCCGTTATTCCGGTCAGACTTACAGAGCAAGGTCTATTGAGACAGTCACTTCACTCTTGCCATTGCACCTCGCAATGTTCAATTGTGCACACAGCTGATACCATCCCGGACCATCGCTCCTTTCCGAGACTAGAACATGTCGCCATTGTTCTAACCTTTACTCCAACAGTCCTAGACAGCTGGAGATTCTCTAAATGTACCAGTACAATGAACCAGTTCTTCCCAGGCCTTGGGGGTTCTTGAGAGTCGGAGCCGAATCCCTACACCTCGGCCGTTCAGACCCATGCTATATCCAGAAATAGCGTGGATGTCACAATCGCTTATATGCGTCCTCATTGGTGCGCTTTTCTAATGCCGCGGATGAACCAATCTGACAGCTGGGCACTAGGTTGTTTACACACTTGATCGACATGATTGAGGCTCAATTCTGAGTAGTTTCACGATGCGAGTATGATAAGCACGGATATTCGGCACCGTCTTGATGTCGGTTACATATCATCTACTGTTTGACTACGTGGGATGTTGGGACATATAATTCTTGCTGGATGGCGACATAGTCTTGTTCGTCACGCCATCGCCAACCTTGACACCCAGCACCGTCAGCGCCCAAACCCTAAACAAAAAAGACAAATTAAAAGTTCGAGTATGATTCAACTCACACTTACAGTATAGCATCATAAATCAGCGCTCAGCTATTGATCTACTCTATTCGACATGGCGGCAAAAAACGTCCTTCTGCTTGTCGCAGACGACCTAGGCAAACAACTAGGCTGCTACGGCCATCCCAATGCAAAAACTCCAAACATCGACAAACTCGCCTCCCAAGGTGTAAAATTCGACAGAGCCTTTGCAAGCACCGCTTCGTGCAGTGGAAGTCGCTCTACCATCTACACCGGGCTTCACACCCACCAAAACGGCCAGTACGGTCTCAACAGTGGAAAGCATCATTTCATGACCTTTGATCACATCCAGTCTGGTCCAGCCATCTTAGCCAAAAACGGTGTGAGGACTGGTATCATTGGTAAAATCCATGTTGGGCCTGAGGCTGTGTATCCATGGGAGTGGAGAGCTGAGAGTTTGACGAGGGATGTTTGGTGGTCTGCGCAAAAGGCGAAGGAGTTTTTCTCTGCGTCGAAGGAAGATGGGAGACCGTTTGTTTTGACGGTTGGGTATCATGATCCGCATCGTGATCGAACGCGTGGTGGCTTTGGGAATGATGAGCCTGTTGATGAGCGGGTACAAAGCGTCAAGTACCGCTCTGAAGATATGGTGGTTCCCGAATTCTTGTCTAATACTCCTGGAGCTAGACACGAGCTTGCAGAATATCTGGAAGCCATTAGTCGCTTAGATCAGGGCGTTGGCTTTATCCTCGATGAGCTCGAGAACGCAGGTCTTGCCTCGACTACGTTGGTTATCTTCATGAGTGACAACGGGCCTCCGTTTATGAACTCCAAGACAACTCTATACGATGCGGGTGTTCAGCTCCCGCTTATTGTGCGACACCCAGACTTCAAAGCTGCTGTGAACACAAACTTGGTGTCGTACGTGGACATTCTACCAACGATACTGGACTGGACGCTTGGTCAAGCCGCGGAGGAGCCGAAGAAGCAACTGTCAGGTCGCTCATTTCTTGAGATTCTCAAAGATGAAACGGACCTGGAGGCATGGGACCATGTTTTTGGTTCACATACCTTCCACGAGTCTACCAACTACTGGCCCACCCGCTTCATCCGCACACGACGCTACAAGTACCACCGCAACATAGCATGGAGACTAGACTTTCCATTTGCGAACGACATCTACGGATCACTGACGTGGGAGGACATTCGCAACTCAGAAGACATTCCCAAGAAGATTGGACAGAGGAACCTGAAAGATTACTTCTTCCGCCCAGCTGAAGAGCTGTATGATCTAGAGAAAGACCCCCAGGAAGTTGTGAATCTAGCTAAAGATCCCAAGTATAAAGAGGTTGTGGAGGAGTTGAGGGACAGGCTTGAGGATTGGCAGCGCAGGACGAACGATCCTTGGCTTTATCGTGATGGGGTTTCTGTCCTGTTGAATAAGCATCATCTTGATGCAGGGTTGGAAGTTCCTGATAAGTGGGATCTTGATATTGAGCATCCCGAGACAAAGGGGGTTGCAAAGTATAAGAATCTGCCATTCGGTATAGCGGGGACGAGAGATTGATGGTTAGAATACTGGGGATCCTTCTAGAGCTATAAAAGTTGATATCGCTTGGTTTAATGTATTTCAATTGAGTGGTATGTCAGATAGTCGCCATAAGGCTCCTGATTTACTTTTGAAAAGGTTAAAAACATCAAAGGCGTAGGTGTATCTTCTTCGCCTATCAAGACTACGGGTACGTAGAGCCTTTTTTCCGTCATAAATGATTGATTGAACTACCCCTTTAACTGCTCACACACGGTATCGAAGTGCACAGAATGTGTCATCGCCCCATGCACATTGGCTCATGCACTTAGAAAAGCCGCACCGCAACGGCATATCGCTTGTCAGCCCGACTGACCGTATGCACCCCCAATAAGACCCCCACCCTTTGTACATGTACACTTCATTGCATGGGAGAACAGTACATAGCTCCGGGTAGCCTCCCGCTTACAGTAATGGGTGTTGGGGGTAGCTGTTCAATCCCCATTTATCCCCATAATGTCGTGATGGCTTCTCGGATCATCGGTGCCGAGATGAACAAGGTAGTAGGCTTGAATTGATGGTTATCTCTGAAACGGGGCCATCGGCTGGTCACACCATATGCACGCATCAGCACGTTGAAGATGGCTTTTTACTCTAGGTGTAAGTCGGATTATCAATGATTGACAGAAGGGTTTGCATATAAGAGAGCTAACAGTCACTCTAAATACACAATCACCAAACTCATTTGTACAACTTCTCAAATACCTTAAAGACCATTCGGCTTCTTACTGCCAGAATGGCTCACCCTAGTCATCAAGACATTGACGCAAAGGCACCATCTTTTGAGATCAATTCTCCCAAAGATGAGCCAACAGACCTGGTAGAGCCCCAAGACACCACCAGAAACATCGGTATCTGGGAAGCCCTCACCCGTCGCACCAAACCCGCCGATCTCGACGCCATCGCCACAGAGCGCAGCGTCTTTGACGATCCGCACCTCTCCCAATTCTACCAACCCCCTCCAGAGTACGAGAACTTCCATCGCTTCGACCCAAACGAACGATGGACGTACCGCGAAGAATACGCCGTACGCCGCAAAACAGACCTAAAGATTTTTATCTGGATCCTCGTCATGTTCTTTGGTCTTAACATCGATCGCGGTAATCTCGGCAATGCAGCTGCTGATAATTTACTCGACGATCTTAAGCTCAATACCAACGACTTTAATAATGCGCAGAACATGTATCGCATTGGTTTTCTTGTCGCGGAGATTCCTTCGCAGATGATCGGCAAACGTCTTGGCCCTGATCGCTGGATCCCTGTTCAGATCATCCTCTGGAGTTTAGCGTCGGGCGGACAGTTCTTCATGCATAACCGCGCGGGCTTCTTTGCATGTCGTTTTTTCATCGGCTTGTTCATGGGCGGTTTCATCCCAGATTCTATTCTCTACCTCTCGTACTTCTATAAGAAGACCGAGATGCCTATCCGTCTTGCACTATTCTGGTTCGTCGACTCCATGTCTGGTGTTGTTGCTTCGTTCATGGCCTACGGTATCCTACACATGCGCGGTGTCGCTGGCAGAGAGGGCTGGCGTTGGTTATTCCTCTTGGAAGCTTTGGTCAGTTTGGTAGTTGGTGTTCTGAGCTTCCTCTTCCTCATCCCTGGACCAACACAGACCAAGACTTGGTGGAACCCTGGTGGCTACTTTACCGAACGTGAAGAGAAGATCATTGTCAACCGTGTTCTTCGTGATGATCCGTCCAAGAGCGGTATGCATAACCGCGAACCAATCACCTTGGGAATGCTTTGGAAGAGTCTTAAAGATTATGACCTCTGGCCTGTGTACGCTATTGGTATACTATTTGAGATTCCGACTGCGCCGCCGAAAACTTACCTGACATTGTCGCTTCGAGCTCTGGGCTTTAGCACTTTCAACACTACGCTCTTGGCGATTCCCGCGACAGTTTTTGCTGCTGTCAACATGCTTTGGATCACCTTCCTCACCGAGAAGTTTCACCAAATCGCGTTATTTGGTCTACTCACTCAGCTTTGGGTCCTCCCATTGCTCATCGTTGAGTATACCTCGGTCCAGAACCTATCACATTGGGCTCAATACGCTGTGGCATTCCTGATCATCGGTCAACCCTCCGTCCACGCAGCTCAAGTTGGTTGGTGCTCCAGACTCTCCGGCTCAGTCCGAACCCGAGCAATCAGTGCGGCTTTGTACAACATCACCATCCAATTGTCGGGCATTGCGTCGTCCAACATTTATCGGGAAGATGATAAGCCGCTCTATCATCGCGGAAACAAAAACTTGATTGGCATTACGGTGGGAACTATCTTTGCATATGCCTTTGCAAAGGGCTATTACACATACCGCAACAAGTCCAAGAGGAGTAAGTGGGACGGCATGACTGCGCATGAAAAGGCGAATTACCTCAACAATACTAGTGACCAAGGCAACAAACGTTTGGACTTTTTCTTTGATAGCTAGGCGGGTGGCTTATGTTTAAGACGCCAGCTGATGGAATGTTCCTTTTTTCACCAGCCACTCTGCGCAACTATTCTTGTCGAAAGACACCCGACAGTTATCAACGCCAAGATTGGTGCAGGGTGGCTGGTACAGGGTATCGCAGCACGGGCATGGAGGCAGTGCTATCTAAGGCGACCAAGTTCACTGGCAAGATGCCCGAGTCAAATCGAGGTAGAGTTAAGCAATGATGCACAACGAATAAAATGATTTTGAAGTATAAATGTTGCGCGCTACACGGTGACGATTCTATGTACTCGGGGCTCAAGCACATTTCATCTTATTACCTCGTATAGAGATCATCAGGGGTGCCTCACGTGCTAGTATCTGGTGCAAGCCAGCACGGTTCAAGTAGATAATAGTCATAAAAACAGCGACTTAAGCATAGATAACCGCGGAGCAAAAACAAGCTTGAATATGTGATCGGCGGCATTAATCCCCTATCATTCTAGTCTCCATACAATTCCTCCAATCATCCCCAGCCAAGCCCGCTCCAGGGTCACATTGCGTCTTTAAACTTGACGATAAGATTAAAAAAAGCACCATCGGCTCTATGTCCGAGAAAAGAAGTCTATCCAATAAGCTTAACTTACCTGCCGAACTAGGACTGGCCTACTCCCCGCCAAGCATTGCGAAAGACATACCTTGTATCCAATGAGATTCAGCGTATTAGAACTTTTGCAAGACACTATTCGTGCTTGGTACTTTCTTAGGTTGCAATGTGGTGATCATAGGTTCTGATAACGGAGCGGGTGTGCGGTAGACACCTTCCAGATCTGGGGTATTGCCGGGTTGACAAGAAATGCCGTCACTATCGCCAAGTTGAGATAATGGTTTCGGTGCGACGCTGAGGAGACGGTGATTGGCGATGGGGAGATCTCGAGGCGCGAATGTGCATTGACCCTCCGGCTGTGATCGCTTATGGTAGGATTGCCGGTATACGTGATCTACAAAGATTCCGACACTGCAGAGCGATACCGCCAGTTCATACATAAAAGGCACCTCTCCTCGCCCAACATGTTGCTTCTTTCACTCCATCCCCAACTACCATCCCCAATCCTTCATGATGGTCAAGTCCACTCTCCTCCTTGGCGCCCTCGCCGCCGTTAGCTCCTATGTCGCCGCCAAGGAGATCAAGGTCAACGAGGAGAAGGCCGCTAGGCTATACGACTCGGGCGAAGTGCACAACAAGCTCATGGCCAGTAAGCAGGCTGTCTGGGCCAAGCAAGAGGCCGCTGGTGCTTTCGCCAGCGAGCAGTATCCCAAGCTCGGATACACAAAGTGTGTCGACGGTTACGCAGAGGCTATCAAGGGTGATGCCAACAACACCTTTGCCTGCCACAACGTTGGTACACCCCTTGTAGAACTATAGGTTACACTGACTAACGAATCTCTAGGCTGATCTTTACTCGTTCTTGAGCCACGCTGCGCTTGGTAGCACCGGCGGTCGAGGCTCGTCCTCGTGGGGATGGACTTCCGATAACGGACGTGAGTTTGTCGCTATCGGTCAGTACGACGGCACTGCGTTCGCAGAAATCACCAAGAAGGGACAGCTCGTCTATCTCGGTCGTCTGCCCGAGTACTCTGTCCCCTCTCAGTGGCGCGAGATTCGCACGTACAAGAACTACGTCATCATCGGATCCGAAGCCGTCGGACACGGTATTCAGATCTTCGACATGAAGAAGCTTCTCAAGATCAACCCCAAGCGCCCTGTTGTCTTTGACGCAAAGAACGATCTCACCAGCCATTTCTCCGCTCTGCTACCTGTTGGTCGGGCTCACAATGTTGTTGTCAATGAGGAGTTGAAGTACGGTGTTACTGTTGGTGCTCAGCCACGCACTGACCCCAACTGTCTTTCTGGACTTAACTTCTTTGATCTTACTGATCCCTCTAACCCAGAGTCTCTTGGATGCGCCAAGGGCGATGGATATGTTCACGATGCGCAGTGTCTTGTTTATCGTGGTCCTGATAAGCGCTACCAAGGCCGTGATATCTGCTACGGATATAACGAAGATACTCTGACTATCTACGATGTCACCGACAAGGCTAATGTCACCAACATCATTTCCAAGATCTCTTACGAGGGTGCTTCTTACACACATCAAGGTTGGGTTCTCGATACTCAAAACCAAGAATTCCTTGTCTTGGACGACGAACTCGATGAGCGTGATGGTAAAGGTCCTGGTTCTGATGGTTACCCCGTTACTTTCATCTGGGACATCCGTGATCTCGAGAACCCCAAGCAGACCGGTGTTTTCAAGCACCCCACCAAGTCCATCGATCACAACCAGTATGTCATCAACAACTACATCTACCAGTCCCATTATGGCGCTGGTCTCCGCGTCCTCGATGGCCGCTCCATTCCTCAAGACCCCACCGGTGCTGGTGTTTACGAAGCCGCTTGGTTCGACATTTACCCCGAGGATGATGCCCTTCCCGGTGGTGGCAGCGTTGCTTTTGTTGGAACTTGGTCTTCTTATGCTTACTTTAAGTCGGGATACATCTTCATCAACACTATTGAGCGTGGTGCTTTTGTTGTTAAGCTTACCAAGGGTGCTTTCAAGAAGCCAAAGAACTAGAAGGTCAAGGCGCTTCACGCTGAGTTGAAGTTGTGTTGACGAGTCGAGTCATATAGTTTGCAAATCAAAACAGAAATCAATACTTTGGTCTACCTACTGCATGAATGTATCAATCTAAAACACTTGCGAGTCTTACCTTTCCCTTTCCCAAGCTCCTCATTCTCGTGAACTATCATCAGCACCAATCTTACTCTGCCTGCTCACTCGAGTCTTCCGCAAACCATGGATGTCGGAGGATCTCCTCAGCCGAGGGTCTCTTGGCCGGATCGTACTGAAGAATCCATCGGATGAGTTTCTTGACCTCCTGTGCCTCCTCCTCTGCCATCTCTGGGCACTTCTCGTCAAAGGTTTTCTCCATAGTATCCAACTCAGATGGATCTGTCGTAACAGGGTCTTGACCCTCAGGGACACCATCAATTATCCAATTGTACATGTTTCCATCTTCGGTGTAATAGAGCGACGAGGTCTTCCAGTGGCTAAAAAGCTCTTCGGGCAGTGGGCCAAGCTTTTCTATAACCTCAAGAAGATGTTCGTCGTCGAGTGAGGTATCGTACTTGGGAGGGCCCCATATGTAGAAAATGGGCCGTCCAGTGATCATCTCGAAAAGGATGCATCCGAAGCTCCAGATATCCTGACTTTCGTGAAGCTCACCTTTCAGAATTAGCTCGGGAGCTCGAAGACTGATGGGGACAATAGGCTTCTTGGGAGGATCGTTGAAGAAATATGCTATAAACTGTTAGTCAAAGTTCATTCAAAGAAGGGGGAATTGTACTTACCGCCACCCATATCTGATAGCTTTACCTTGAGGTTCTCGTCAACGATGTTCCAGTGCCCATCAAGACCTGTGTAGTTAGACAGCGGCTCTGCGGCATACAGGTGCTGAGGTGCCCATTTATCCTTCTTGCCGTCTTTTCTCACGACCAAGGGTGCCGACGCATCTTTCCACTTCACTGGGGGTTGGCGGAGGGTTACCTCATCATAGGAATCGATATTTTTAAGTGCAAAAAGTACGTTTCCTGGCTGGAAGTCTCCATGAGAAATGCCATTCCTATGAAGAAAGTTCAATCCCTTCAAGACGTCCCTAAAGATGTGTTTCGCGGTCCGAAGCGGGTACTGCTCTTTGTCACCCCACTTTCTACTTCTTCCCGGAGGGAACAGAAGCATTTGACAGAACGACGGACCCATGGCCTCGAAAACAAGACATTTATGCGTGCCGTTCGGACCTTCGTGTTCAAACTCGTTGAGAAGTTGCGTGACATGCTGGGCCGATTCAACAGGAGCAACTTTGGTGAGATGGTGCAAAATCTGCAATTCCTGGGACTGTTCCTCTTCATCTGAGACAAGAATCTTCAGAGCCACAAATCGGGAGTTCCTATCTACAGTGTTAGTGAATGAATGGTTGGCGGGGCTTAAGGAATGAACTGACTTCAAGTCATGAGCGAGCCACACAGTAGAGAAAGACCCTTCTCCAAGTTTCCGAATGACCTTATACTGGCCATCATTGAAGACATCGCCCAGCTCAACCGGATGAAGGCCACCGGGATAATACGCATCCGCAAATTCACAAGGCGACCATCCGTTCTTGAACCTCCATTCACCTCGTGTAGGGGTAGGAGGAGGAGAGTTATTCATTTCTTCGGCCATGTTGATGAGTGTTGGAAAGATCGAGATGGTGTTGTGTAAAATGATTGCTGTGTGAGGAGGTTGCTGTGCGAAGATCTTGCGGTGTGAAGAGGCTGTTGTGGAAAAGCTGTCTGAAGAAGCTGCTGTGTAGAAGATATGGGATTTAGGCTGCGAAGAAGGGGGGATTATATATGTTGCTGAGATTCATCAAAGACTGCTGTTCTCATGGAATGAATCATTCTGCGTGCCAGCAACAATGAACAAACCAGCAAACACAACAAAGCCGACTAACCAACTGGTAAACAAGTTACAGGCGGTAAAGTGGGGCTCTGAGTTGAATAAACGCGTGAACAAACTCCTTGAGCTAGGAACAAACTGTTGAAGCAAAGAACAAAACAAATGTCTCTGGATTGATCGGTTTGTCAGGCAAAACTGTGGACACGCGCCTAGACCTGTACAACGGCAACAGCTATTCCCAAGTCTTTGTTCAAGTCACCACTAGCAGAACAATCCACAAGTTCCCAAACAGGTTTAACATGAAGAGATCAGTTTCGTAGCGTGTAACGTTTGGAATTTGTTCGATTAGCACTGTTCTTCTTCCCTCCACTGATCTTCAAAGGAAAGCTCCGTCTGCAAGTTGGAACAAACAATACTGCACACCGTGTTTAGGTTTACTATTACTAGTGAATAGGTTTTGTTCATATTTAGATATAGCAGGACAAGAACAGCTCTATTGTTCAATGGAAACAACTTCTCCACGACTTGCTTCCACCTTCTGATTATTCCTATAATAGCAGACCTGTACGTCATACACCATGCAGAGTACCAAATGCATCTTCTTGCATATCCAACATTTCTGTTTTGGAATACCAGAAAGCCTCACTACCATCACCCCTCTGCATAAACCCGACTAAAAGGTAAGTGAACCCTCCTCGCCCAAAATGGACACCAGCAACGTGACATTCGACCCCGAAAATACGTACAAAAAGCAGCCAGCCAAGAAGGTCAGTGTCGCTAATGCCGTGGTTGCAAAGGCTCCTCCTGGAGCCGTGTACGCCACTGTTGTCAATGGTTTTCACACCAGCCGAAGTGACGAACGCAGTCATTGCACTGTAGACTACTATGATGGTAACCGAGGTTTCATCAGTCGTGACCATGTTGTCTAGTATTCTGAGAGGCATTGCCCGTGTGTATGATGCCAGAAGTCTTCATGTTTGAGTTCTTTGGCGCTCTTCTGTGTATGAACGTAAGTGGATGAATTCCTGTGATAGAGCCATGAGGTGAGGGGTTGGGAGAAGCTCAGCCCCCGGGAGGAAGGTAAAGAACATGATTTGGATAGTTTTCTGTTCCGTTTAGGCAAGCTATAACCTGGCGGAGGTTCGCATAGTCGGGTGTATTTAGGCGCTAGACATCTGTAGTAAATAGAATAAGACAACTTCCGAACAGAAACCTTCCTTTTCCATTTTGAGTATCTCGCGGCTTCATCCGAATCTCTTTAGTCAACTACTTGACCCAATCTTGGTAGTGATGTTCTAGATGCTACGCCAACCCACTTCCTATACTACATATCATCGGCTCGACGGTCATCTTGATCCGAAAAACGCATGAAGGAATATGATTAAATATGTATAATACCGATTGACCCAGAAAATTCATCCAGTCAAAAGACGGATAAATAGATTGTTTCACACCCCTTCCACGGAAGAATTCCCGTCATGCTCGTCTCAGGTTTCACCTCATGGCCCGACAAGGAAATTGCGGGCTTTCGATTCCGAACTAACCGCAACACCCCCTGCACGACCAATGACAACCACAAGCGAGAGAACCGCCCTGTTTCAGGCTTCAGTCCCTAATATCGTCCGTCTCTGACTTTCAGCTCATATATAGATCTCGCATCGTCCCTTCATTCTTGGCATCTTGGCTCTTCACTTCACTTCAATTCTTTCAGTCTATACTTCATTTCTCATATCTTTTTCATCATGCTTCGTCAAGTTGCTCTTGCTGCACTCTCTGTGCTGCCCCTCGCCCTCGGCCAGGTCGCTGAGGATTTCGAGAGTGGTTGGGATAAGGTCGCTTGGCCGACTTATGCGCCTGATTGTGATCAGGGCGGTAGCGTTGAGCTGGACAAGACTACTGCGCACAGTGGAAAGAACTCTATCAAGGTCACTGGTGGACCCAATGGTTTCTGCGGACACAAGTTCTTTGGAACTGATGCTGTTCCCGAGGGACACGTCTACGTCCGAACTTGGATGTAAGCTACAAGCTGAACATGCCAAGAGAATAGCTACTAATCACTTTTGTGACTATAGGAAGACTGCCAAGGCTTTTGATGACTCGCACGTCACTTTCATCACCATGCCTGACGCTGCGCAGGGCAAGGGCAAGCATCTCCGCATCGGCGGCCAGAGCAAGATCATGATGTACAACCACGAATCCGACGACGCCACTCTCCCCGATCTATCCCCAGACGGCATCGCTGCCTCCAAGAGCATCCCCGCCAACACCTGGCAGTGTCTCGAGTACCATCTCTCCCCCGATGGTACTATCGCCACTTGGCTCAACGACAACCCCGTGCACGGTCTTGTCTACAAGCCCGAGGCTCCCAGCTCTTATGCTGGCGGTTGGGCCAGGAGCAAGCCTAAGCCCAAGGTTCAGGGTGTTTACTTTGGTTGGGAGTCTTATAGTGGTGCTGTCAACACTTTTTGGTTTGATGACATTGCTATTAACTCTAAGCGCATCGGATGCACTATCAAGAAGTAAGCTTAGGCTGGTTGTGATGGAGTATATAAGAGATTGAGTGTAGGGTTGCCAGGTGCAACATTCTTGTATCTATTTTGAGAGTATTTACATACGACGTATTTATGCCGACTGCGATCCTGTGATTCAAGTTTCTTATTCGAGTATCGGTTCATTTAAATGAACGGGATCATTGTGGAGTTGCCCATGAACCCTTAGAACCATGCCTGCGCCGACCGTTTCAATGACTATCCGAACAGCCCAGATTGCTTACTGAGTGCCCAGAGCAAAGTTCCTCCTGGTACCATAAAACCCAACGTCCAGTGTAACCAAATCATCCAAGTAACCCAAGTCAACCTTTGACAGGCTATCATCATCTTCACCAAAGAACTTGGCCACTCTCTTCGCAGTCCATCGAGGGTTCTCATCCGCTGCTCATCAATTAGCTAAGTTCTTTATCGGGGTCAGTAGGAAAACTCACCAACCCAGTGCCCGGCCTTTGGAATGACGTCAATCTCAAGGTCAGATGAAACTGGTTCAAATGTTTGTTTCAGTACCGACTTCAATCCCAAACTCGCCTCCCCGCCCATTCCAAGAAGCGGCACGCTCAATCGGCTCTCATTCAACGCAGCCTTGAAGAAATTTCCATCTTGATAAACAGTAGAACTTGAGAACGGACCAAGCATAGCTCTTAGAAACCCTGGCTTCGAGATACTGCTCGTGTATCTGTTGACTGTTTCTTCGCTAAAACTCTCAACGCCAGAGTAACTTCCATGGTAGAAGTACCACTGCAAGAATTGCTTTTCCTTTCCCGACATGAGAAACTCTGCTAAATCGGGGACTTGGAAGAAAGCCAACTGCCAGTTCTGATAAAGATCCCAGAACGGCGCTGGATTTGACGATTGCTCATATGTGAAGCCAGGAAGAACATACTCAGCCAGAGCAAGTCTCTTGACGAGATCTGGATACTTGATCGCCAGTGCCGTTGCCATCCCGACACCTTTATCATGCGCAAAGACATACGCGGAGGTGATGTTCAGGAAATCCAACACGCCTTTGAGGTCTTCTGCTGATGCAGCAGCGGTGTAGTTCCCATCGGGTGGAACGCTCGAGTCACCAGCTCCTCGGTTATCGGGCGCAATTACAGTGTAGTTCTGAGCAAGAATAGGACCGATGAATTGCCATGTAAGACTGTGCTGGGGATTTCCGTGGACGAGAAGAAGAGGAGGTCCCGATCCGGCGTAGCGGAAGTGAATGCTTACGTCTTGTAGAGCAACTCGGCCATGAGCCCAAGTATCGAAGGATGAAGTCGCTGAGGCGATGGAGGCCAATGAGGCGAGGGCGAGTTGAAAGAAGCGCATCTTCGTTAATACCTCAACAAGTAAGGAAGCAATTAATGAACCAAGTGGTGAGTTTCATCATGATGCATCATTCTCCCTCTTTATACCGAAACCAATATATCATCTCACTGCATAGCATTACAGGCGATGACATGACCCCATCCCCATGATTTTCAAGCTCCGGATGCTCCTTTGGGGAAGTGGGTCTTGATCACTCCCACTATTCGCTGACAATCCTGTAGGATCGATGAGTAAAATTGATATGCTTAAAAATTGGTGCGCTAGAGAAGATCTAATTGGTTCAGGCGCAGGATGCTTACGAAGACCGGCTGACAAACCTTGCGGCTTATGGGCTATACCAAAAGGACTTTCGGATGTGACTTCATAATATTGGCTAGAGAGCTTGGCAACTCAAAACTTGGCCATCTCCAAAAGCCTTCAGCAGAGATCTATCGCTCTAAATGCTTATTAACAAAAGCACTAATCATATTTCGCCCTTCTGCACCTTCACTATGCGGGAGTAAAGGCCAGACATGAATCATACCCTCCTTCTCAACATACACAAGCCGATCCGTCTCCACACTTCCCGCCGGAGCCTCATCTACATCTTCGCCTAGCAACTTGGACTTCAACCGTCTAGCATCAGCACAGAGCAGATCCATCGGACCACCAAACATCAGCAACGGTGGAAGATTCTTCATGTCGCCGTATAACGGACTAACGAGGGGATGTTTGATCGGCAAATCTCCTGCAAACATCTTCCCTGAAATGCGAAGACCTGTTATACCGAGCCAGAAATCAATCTTGGCGAGGCGGATCGCTTCAGGATGGTCGACTGCACAGTCGAGAAGAGGCGCTATGAGAATCAATGAGCGCACTTTTGCGAAGAGATCAGGCGCTGTGTCTCGGAGATGGAGAGTCGTTGATAGAGCGAGTGTACCGCCTGCTGAATCACCCGCTATGCTCACGATGGGCTGCTTCGATAAACGACAAATATCGACGAACCCATCGGCGAGCTTCTGCGCTGTAGCAACCGGCCTCGGGACCAGCGGATAAATCGGAATCAAGACATCAAGGTCTGTCTCAGTGGCAATTTGCGCGGCGAGCTTCCAATGCTGCGGATATATTTCCTTAAAAAATGATCCGCCGTGAATGTAAAGAAGGGCTTTGCGCTGCTGACTCTTATTCTGAGAATTCGTGGTGGAGATCCTGTACAAAGGCCATTCCTGCACATCGACGCGATCAATGGTGATGTTTGAGCCAAGACTGCTGGGTGGGCGATGGTCTTGCGGTCGGATGTAGGTGTCTTGAATGTTCTGGCGCGTCGCCTGTTCATCTTCCTGCGCGGCTTTGTCCGAGCGGAACCATTTTATGATGAGTGAGACTGCTGAGGCTGATATGGAAGGCATTGCGATAGGTGCGTGGACGTGAACAAGTCGAGAGAGGATCAAGTTTCATGAACCTAGGATCGGAGTGATTTACTTTAATTGATCTTCAGCTATCACTTGAGATGGGCAAAGCTACCCCGCAAACTTTAAAAAAGATGCCTCGGCGCCTCGGTAGACGAAGAGCTAAAGGGTCACAGAAAGAATTTGTATTTTATTTCAACTGGTCCTTGGGACGGACTGCTTAAGTTGAAAGAAGCATAGGCAGTTCAGCTGATATCTTGTGAAATGAGGAGGTCCGCGGGGACCGACGCTTCGCTACCCGCGGGCACTGTTAACTTCCTGACCATATATCAGCTGCCAGCTTTCTGAACTGCTTTTATATCATGCCATGGCGGCGAATAAATGTATATACAATTCGCATCGGCTTGAATTACTATTCACTGTAATTGATGTTGATAGGATTTAGTCCAGTTCAAAGCTGCTCTAACATGAGAAGATTGAAGAGACTGACTGACAATGAAGAAACCATGGACAATTTGCATTCAAAGTTCAGTCTTGGATGACCGAAAGAGGCTCATAGAGTACATGTACGACAGACATTTGCAGTACCCTTGGACGAACCGAACGATAGAACATTGGTGTCAAGGTCCGCGGATGCCGACTTCTCTGCACTGTCTAACCTTTTGACTCTCGTGAAATGTTTCGCATGACCATTTCCCTCTTTCCATTGGCTTCTCCTCACATTAGTCATTATAATCATTTTCATCTTCAGATGCCTTTCAACCGTCTTTTCGTGTCATGTTGCCAAGTATCCAACCAGCAACCTGGCGAGCAATTGGCTATTGCCATTGTGGCTTGACACACCAAGTAAGCGCCACATCTCAGCCATCTATCTAATCGATAAGCAATCATAATCGATGAAAATAGAGTATGATAAGATAAGACAAGGATAGAACTGGCATGGATTTTCAAGCTGGTAAATCATTTCCTTCAGGGTAGGAGATGCTGGCAGATGTCATTTTCCAACTCACCTCAATTAATCGTGCCTTATGGCCTTGTGCTGCTTGAAGGAGGTATCTGGGCTTTGATTGAAATGATCTATGCTTATTCGCAACTATGGCATCGCATCTCATGCTGTTTAGTCCCCGCATTCTGCAGATCTCACACGTTAGACCACCGTCATAAGAAGCCCTCATCAAATAATGTCAAAGCCTCACTTTAATCTTTTCAGGTTCTTACTCAAGTCAACACTTACCCAATAGCATCATCGGACCAAATCATCAGCACACGGAGACACCCATGCTATGTCCGGACTCTATCTTCATCGTACTATTTACATCCACAAATGCCACCGAAGAACAACCCCAATTCATGCAAAGTCGACGCCGTTATCAGTGCAGCAACTCGGGTATGTATAGGCGATATTCTCGGTCGCACAAAAACACCACATCTGCTCCCAGCCTCATCTCGTGATGTGGGCTATCGCAGCACACGAAACTTGCGGTCACATCAAAGGTCAAAGCTCATCACATCTCACGAACAAAACCGGACCTGACACCGTTCTTATAAAGTAATGCCATTGAGCATATGTAACGTTGAGCGGGCCGTGGGGGCTTGAGGCTCCAGATTTCCCGAGTCATCTAAACTGGAGCCATCTCACGACTGTGGATTGAAAGACTTTTTTATGGGGTAGATTAGAACTATCCATAACGGAGTATTTACTTTTAGTTTGAGATTCCCCGTGGAGGTAAGATGAACACAGGATCCTTTTTCCACAATTTTATAAATGATGTTACGGTAATTGGTCAGAGATATCAAGTTCCCCGATATCTCTCTCGTCAGTTTTACATACGCTCTATTACATACTCTTTCTACATTCAACGTGCGGGATCAGATGGTTCACTGCTTCAAATCCCTCGATTAAAAGACGTCATTCGTTGATCTTACTAAGCGTTCAAATACGGACAACGGATCGGCCGAGAGCGCCACGGAACAGAAGATCGACAATGCTTCTCCCCTACTCCGTAGAAATTTTCTAGAACGATTCGAATCGCCCAAGCCCGGGACAGTCTGTCAGTAAGATTCCCGACCTGCATCTCTCAAATCTGAACTCCGAAGACTATTTGAAGCTTAATCACTTAAACCAGCGTCGATTAAAACGTTCTAGATGATGTAAATGATACCACCAGGCTCCGCAATCTCCCGTAATGACTTCTCGTCTGGAGGATGCTAGCATCGCGAAAGTGCCGTTTTTGCCGTTCGCGACCAGGGGCAGCACGCCTCTACCGGACCCGCTGTCGTCCAATGCCGTGCATGAGCCTCATCGCTTGGCGATAAGGATTGCCTATTGCAGTTACTCCGAGCCTTATCGCTGCGAGATTTTGCATTCTCTGACTCGTGGGCTATGACGAGAGGATCCATTTCGCGGGGCCCGATATCCACTGTTGACATGGCACCTCCGAAAAGAGACCGTGCCGTATTATCCGATTGACCCCAAATCCTCACCGTGAGGAAAAAACATGGCCATGGCAAGAAAACAAATCTCACGATTATTGTTACAATGAGCTTGGATCAACTAAATCTTATCCCCACATACGAGGGGTTTTTTCCTGCTTCTCCATGGGGCTCCGCAAAAATCTGGAGTCTCTAGTCTCAACGATGAGATTGGTATAAAACCTAGCAACGAACCTCCAAATTCCAATCTCCAACCCAGGCCAATTCCCCAACTTGTCTCCAACTCTGCACCCCGTGAAGACATTTTGACCACAAAAATGAGCGTGCCAACATACATGGGCGTCAGCGGCAAGTCCCTCGCCATCCTCCAAATCGCCGCCATCGTCGCTCCCTCCTTCGTCCTCTTCGGCTACAACCAAGCTGGCATCGGCGGTCTCCTCTCCGAAGAAGACTGGGTCAAGACATTCCCCGAGATCGACACCGTCAACTCCACCGGCGCTGACAAGAGCTCCAAATCTACCCTCCAAGGCTTCGTCGTCGCGACGTTTGTCATTGGTGCCTTGATCGGTTCGTTGAGTTGCTCGTATACGGGTGATAAGTTTGGACGCAGGAATGTCATCTTTGTTGCGGCGATTTGCTCCTTGATTGGAGAGATCCTTGAGGCTTCGTCGTTTGGACTTGCGCAGTTCATTGTTGGACGGGTCATTATTGGTCTGGGTATTGGGCAGTTGAGTTCCATTGTGCCTGTTTGGCAGAGTGAGACTTCGGCGGCTGTGAACCGTGGTCGACAGGTTGTGTTGACGGGTCTTTTCATCTGTCTTGGTTACGTTCTTGAGTCATGGATCAACCTTGGCTTCTTCGAGTTTCACCATGGTCCTGTTACATGGAGACCCCCGATCGCCATCGCCATCGCCTTCTCCCTCATCCTCATGGCCAGCATTTACTTCTTTCCCGAGAGTCCTCGATGGCTCGTCCTCAAGAACAGATCTGAGGAGGCTCGTCACGCCGTCGCTGCTCTCCGAGGTCTTCCCATTGACTCCACAGAGGTTCTCGCTGAAGTTGCTGGCATCGAGCACTCCCTCGAAGAGACCTCCGATAACGCTGCTCGTCTGGGCGATATGCTCAAGATGGGTGAAGATAAGCTCCTGTACCGCTTCATCCTCTGCATCCTTCTTCAGTTCTACCAGCAGATGAGTGGTTCCAACCTCGTCAGTGTCTACGCCAACGTTCTCTTCCAAAAGAACCTGGGTATGAGCGCCGAGACAGCCAAGATTCTCACCGGAGGAGCTCTCACTTGGAAGTTCCTGGCTTCTTTCATCGCCTTCTTCACCATCGATCGCTTCGGTCGTCGCGCCGTCTTCATGATCAGTGGTTTTGGCATGTCAGCCTGCATGATCGCTCTCGCCATCACCACCTCTTTCGGCAGCGACAACAAGCCTGCCATGATTGCTGCTGGATGCTTCATTTACTTGTACAACACCTTTGTTCCGATTGGTTTCCTGGGTGCCAACTTCCTTTACTGTACTGAGGTGGCTCCCATCCGCCTCCGAATGGCCATGTCTTCCATCTCGACCGGTAACCACTGGCTCTGGTATGTTGTCCCTCCTCATTCCAATTACCGCAAATATTAACATCAGTAGGAACTTCATCGTCGTCATGGTCACCCCCGTCGCTCTCGAGAGTATCGGCTGGCAGTACTACATCGTGTACGCCGTCATCGCCGCATGCGTTCCCATCTCGGTCTTCCTGTTCTTCCCCGAAACCATGGGTCGCAACCTCGAAGAGATCGAGCTCATCTTCAAGGAATCGCCCTCCGTGTTCTCAACAGTCAAGTTTGCAAAGACTCGACCTCGCAACACTCCTCAGCAATTCCTCGCAAGTAAGGAGAAGGCTGACCACTTGGAGCAAAGCGAAGACTGATTGGGGGATTGTAAAATGGAAGCAATTGTTTTATGTGTTTTACGAAATGAAATAGCGATAGAAAGCAGAATGCTAGTATGATTATGACATGACATGATATAGCCAAGTGACATTTATCCGGCCTCTCATCATGTGAACATGCCTTGGCCCCTTGCTATTTATCGCGTTAATTCGTGGATGAATTATGAATTGGAAGAAATTGTCAATCGGAAAAGCTAAGCTTGTTTTGGTGAGCTACACCGAGAGTCAATCATGAAGATCACGACAAAATACTACTCAGGTCCACACAAGCTCTACCATGCGCACGAATCATTTCCGTCTTCCCCCTGCTCTTTTTACCCCAACTCAAAAACAAGCCATGATCGGCAGTTTTTAGCAAACGTCATGATCAAGCCCCCAGAATTTAACCATTTTTCTCACGATCGTCCCCCCGCGTTCGGGTAAAGTTTTTGGTGTTAAATGGCTCCCTCGGCAGTGACAATGATACGATCGTCAAAGTGCGGAGAAGCTTATCTTGTCAATTATTGGGCCGCTTGTTTCCTGCAGGAACGGAATGGGGTTGGTCAAGCCGGTTGAATTGTGCCTGAATTGACGGATTACACTATATAAAGACCGTCGCAGTTTCTGAGAATCTCACCTCATCTGCAAGGCAAGGTCAATCGAAAACCTGACATCATGGTTCGCTTCAGTTCAATCCTTGCGGCTGCGGCTTGCTTCGTGGCTGTTGAGTCTGTCAACATCAAGGTAGACAGCAAGGGCGGAAACGCTACTAGCGGTCACCAATATGGCTTCCTTCACGAGGTAGGTCTTGACTGAACGCTGCTGATGATTGTTGTGCTAACTTGGGGCTAGGATATCAACAACTCCGGTGATGGCGGCATCTACGCTGAACTCATCCGCAACCGAGCTTTCCAGTACAGCAAGAAATACCCCGTTTCTCTGTCTGGCTGGAGATCCATCAACGATGCTAAGCTCTCCCTCAACCGTCTCGACACTCCCCTCTCCGACGCTCTCCCCGTTTCCATGAACGTGAAGCCTGGAAATAGCAAGTCCAAGGAGATTGGTTTCCTCAACGAGGGTTACTGGGGAATAGATGTCAAGAAGCAGAAGTACACTGGCTCTTTCTGGGTCAAGGGTGCTTATAAGGGCCACTTTACTGCTTCTCTGCGATCCAACCTCACCGACGATGTCTTTGGCAGTGTCAAGGTCAAGTCCAAGGCCAACAAGAAGCAGTGGGTTGAGCATGAGTTTGTGCTTACTCCTAACAAGAATGCTCCCAACAGCAACAACACGTTTGCTATTACCTATGATCCCAAGGTGAGTAGCAATTAAAACTGAAACGTGATGTATGCTGACAATTTGTAGGGCGCTGATGGAGCTCTTGACTTTAACCTCATCAGCTTGTTCCCTCCTACCTACAAGGGCCGCAAGAACGGTCTTCGAGTTGATATTGCTGAGGCTCTCGAAGGACTCCACCCCGTAGGCTTCACCATTTCGTGTCTCTGGCGAATAGTCGCTAACATGTAGAAAAGAGCCTGCTGCGCTTCCCCGGTGGTAACATGCTCGAGGGCAACACCAACAAGACCTGGTGGGACTGGAAGGATACCCTCGGACCTCTCCGCAACCGTCCTGGTTTCGAGGGTGTCTGGAACTACCAGCAGACCCATGGTCTTGGAATCTTGGAGTATCTCCAGTGGGCTGAGGATATGAACCTTGAAATCAGTATGTTCCATAGAACTCCGTGACGGTTATTGTGCATACTAACCTAATTTAGTTGTTGGTGTCTACGCTGGCCTTTCCCTCGACGGCTCCGTCACCCCCAAGGACCAGCTTCAACCTCTCATCGACGACGCCCTCGACGAGATTGAATTCATCCGAGGTCCCGTCACTTCCAAGTGGGGTAAGAGGCGTGCTGAGCTCGGCCACCCCAAGCCTTTCAGACTCTCCTACGTTGAGATCGGAAACGAGGATTGGCTCGCTGGTTATCCCACCGGCTGGAACTCTTACAAGGAATACCGCTTCCCCATGTTCCTCGATGCTATCAAGAAGGCCCACCCTGATCTCACCGTCATCTCCTCCGGCGCTTCTATCGACCCCGTTGCTGCCAAGGATGCTGGCTTCGACATTCCTGCTCCTGGAATCGGTGACTACCATCCTTACCGCGAGCCTAATGCTCTTGTTGAGGAGTTTGACCTGTTTGATAACAACAAGTACGGCCATATCATTGGTGAGGTTGCTTCTACCCACCCCAACGGTGGCACTGGCTGGAACGGTAACCTTATGCCTTACCCCTGGTGGATCTCTGGTGTTGGCGAGGCCGTCGCTCTCTGTGGCTATGAGCGCAACGCTGATCGTATCCCCGGAACTTTCTACGCCCCCATCCTCAAGAACGAGAACCGCTGGCAGTGGTCCATCACCATGATTCAATTCGCCGCTGATTCCGCCATGACTACCCGCTCTACCAGCTGGTACGTCTGGTCCCTCTTCGCCGGCCACCCCATGACCCATACTCTCCCCGCCACATCCAACTTTGATCCTTTGTATTACGTCGCCGGTAAGAACGAGGACAAGGGCACTCTTATCTGGAAGGGTGCTGCGTACAACACCACCAAGGGCGCTGATGTTCCCGTGTCTCTGTCCTTCAAGGATGTCAAGCCCGGTGCTCAAGCCGAGCTTACTCTTCTGACCAACAAGGAGAAGGATCCTTTTGCGTTCAATGATCCTCATAAGGGTAACAATGTTGTTGATACTAAGAAGACTGTTCTCAAGGCTGATGGAAAGGGTGCTTTCAACTTCAAGCTTCCCAATCTCAGTGTTGCTGTTCTTGAGACTCTCAAGAAGGGAAAGCCTTACTCTAGCTAGATGACGGGCATGAGCTTTATTGTTGAGTTGAGATAGGACGAAAATGTTTAGATATATTTATAGTGAATTGAAGAGTAAATGATTCAAACAGCTAAGTCTCATTGACCTTCGAGAGTGTGACCGACTGTACCTCATCGCCACCGTCCGATCCTCGCACGCTCGTAAGCCGCTTCAGAATAGTCATTCCAATTCCTCGGAAATCCTTTAGGCGTGTTGGATATTTTATAACCACTGAACTCGACGCTACTCCCAACGTAAGGGAATTCATATGCCACTCCAGAGAACCTGGTACAGTCGTCACTGAGGAAATCGATCTCCCCAGCCTCTGCGTCAGGCAGAATCTCGCCTTCTCCAGTCTCCTTTCCACGCAATCGATAGAAGACACGACGGGACAGCGGAGTAACACTTTTCTTCTTCTTTGCGGGGCGGCCTTTCTTCGCACCCTTGGTCTCTTTCTTCATGCTTCTCTTGCGGCCCTTTTTCGTCTCCTCCTCATCTTCGGAGTCCTCACTATCCTCTGTTCTCGACCCATCATCAGATCCAATTAGATCGTTCAAGGCCTCTTCATCATCTGAAAGAAGCATAGCCCCTGTTATAATGCCAAAATCAAAGTTGGCTCTCAGACTATTCCCATCGCCTGGGAAGATGTTCATGGTGAATATGTGAGAACGGAGATGGCCCAACCATCAGTAACAGGATCGTACTTGACAATATATGAGCCCTGGCATTTCTCAAAATCAAAACGCGGCTTTGCCTTTCGGCCTCGACTTGGTGGATGTGGCTTGAGGGCTGACATGAACTGTTCGTGCGTCACCATAGCCTGCGTCCACTTCATCTCCTTCTCATGCTCCTCTGCCTCACGAGTGCACGTGTTGATAGACGCCGCTAGTGCATCCACAGCTTTTGTATTCCACCCGATACAAAGCGTTCGGTTATCCTTATGGTCTCCGCTCCTAGTGTACAGTCCAGGAACTTCTCCGGCCTTGAGATGCAAGCCTAGTCTGTCATCAAATTCCTCCAACGACAACGGGTCTGGTGTTTTGTAATGATCAGGCTGTTCATTAGTGGTGAAGTAGTGTTCGAGAAAAAGATCCAGATCGAAGTTTGCTTTCTCGCCTGGAGATTTACATTTGTTCAGTTCTTCCAGCTTTTACGCTTGTCATTTGCGTCCCATTCTTGCACGGCTTTTTGCCACTTCTCATGCAAAGGGTGTAGAGCTTACTCCATTGACTGTCTCAGCGACAATACGGACTGTGGAACATGATCGCACTGGCAATCATTAGATCACTAGAACCGGCACAAGCTCAACCGACTGACCTGTCCTTGTGCGACTGCATTCATCAAAAGCTCCTTCAATTCGCCGACTTTTGTCTTCCTCGGATGAAAACTGATACCGTAATGTCTCAATTGTCCTGCAAAAAATCCCTTCTTCTTGAACACCTCTCGAGCTTCTTCGCTTGCCTTTTTCTGGTCCCTTTTCAGCCGTAGAGTTTCTGGCCAAAAGAGTTCGTGCAATCGGCTCCCGCTGACCCGCTCGACATTTCCTTTGCTAGCGTAGAAGCGTTCCCTGGTCAGTGAGAAGCCATCTCTCTCAACTACTGGCGGCTCAGGGCGAGAGCCTTTTTGCGACATGTTGATGCTGGGCAGTCTACAAGACCCTGGGCAGATGTAAAGATGGGAGGGGTTCAGTAAATTGACGCAAGATTGCAGCGGGTAATAATTGGCCCGAGTGATGGGTTTTGCTTTTTTGAAGCTAATGACATCTCCTTGCGATAACAAGACCAAGGCCTCATCACTAATTATCTCCGTACTCTACTTACATTGTAAAATCTGAGAATTGGTAAAGGTGAAATAGAATGGAAAACGCGTGAAAGCATCTGAAGCTAAATATTAAAACTCAAAACAGCCTAATACAGAATGTGAATATTAAGTTAAAGTTTTAATTGCAGCTTTAACCAAAGCAGACTTAAACAAGCCCTGAGAATATCTACTATGTTGTGTCTTGAAAACATGATAAGATTCTCACGACTGCCTTGCCAATCAACCTCGCATTGCCAAGTCTTTCACAAGTCTCAGCCACCTCCTCCTAGGTAGACCCGTGCTTGAAAAGCATTCTACAGCTTAGAGACGACTAGTAATTGCTAATGATTGGAGAAATCCGTAGTCGGGTGGCCTCTACGCCTGGGAGATACAGTGCTGATGGGTTCTAACGTAACAAGCATTGTATTGTATCTCCCCTTGCAATTGCTTTAGGTACTTGGCTTGAAAACTCTACAAGAACGCCCTATTGCTCATATGACTGTGGATCATCTCGCCTACTCTGATGAGAAGGGCTGAGTCACCTGTATGTCAGTCTTGAGCAAGGAGTCACGATCGATTCCTCTGAGCCCAAACGTCCGCTAGGGTACTAGGACTCCTTACTTGTTATAAGCTGCCGTGTCACAATGTCCGGGAGTATTCCCAATACGCGGAAAAGCATATCCTATACCTTCTAATATTTACCAATAATAAATCTTCTCAGCTCCTCCAGTCTCTGTGCCTGCAATAGATGCCCCGCCTCGAATCACATCACTTCATAATTCGTCATACACATGGTCAGTTGAGTGAATTGCCTCCACACACACGCAGCAACCTTCCACATTGGCAATCAGCATGTCTCAGGTCTGATCTCACGTAAACAAGGAAAGGATGCAATTTACCAAGATTGTGATGTGGTCAATAGCTATTCCCATGACGATCTGAAAGCTGCTGTGAGAAATACAACGAGATACGCTACCTAGGTAATGTATATCTTGGATTACGGGAACTATGGAGATGTCCAAAGTTCCAATAATTAGATAGACGAGTAACTCCCTCACCTAATGCTGTAAGCAGTCAGGCAGTCGTTGAGATCAGATACCCTGATCATAACAGTCATCCAAGCTCGACAGTTTGCAATCTTGCTATGGAGTATGACTCAAGGCTCAAGCGTAATGTAACCTAGTTCTACTCAGCTGCAGATGACTGTATCGACCAAAGTTTTCTGACCTGATGCATGCTGTTGGCTGAATACGAACTCTCAAGATAAGTGGACTGATCAGCGCGCTGCCGATCCATTTCAAACAATAATTTGGGGGCTTAAAAACAACTTCATGACCAGCAAGAGATAGAGATGCAAGAGTTGACCATTTGATGGATGGCGCGAGATTGCCCACCCAGATGCAAGCAAGGATTATTGACTTCAGCTCCCGGCGGTTACTATCAACCGAGATCGTCTATTTTACACCTTGATAGGAAGTATCTTGTTAAACTCAGCTCCTCCCGCTCCGGCTACTTCTCCTTGGAGAATCCTTGGCGCTGATCTCCTGCAGCGACTTGTTTTCATCACAAGATCCTGGTCAGTATTTACCTAACGCACCTCTCATACCTGGGTGGGAACCAGTTTAAGGCAAAGATACTTAGGAAAGTGGCGAAATGCCCAATTAATTCCCCGACGGGCCATACTAACTTACTGTGTACCCATCTCCCTAACCTGAGGCATTGATTGATCTGGTGCTGACCCCGCATTTGCTTATGATGCCACAACCAACATGAACTCGGCCATCTCGATCTACGTCCAACACCAGCACGACAACTCAACTTCCTCGACCCAACCCACCAGCCGTATCAAAATTTGGGACTTTGACTTTGAAAACGAATACAACAAAGTCTTGGATCTTCACTTGGCGCTGCGCTTTGACAGTCAGCTCGGAGATTCCCTGATTCAGTCTATCTTCGACAACCAGCATTGAATTGCAGCTTTTAAGAAAAGAGACAACAAGTAAGAGCTAAGGCATAACCGAACAGTGAAAAGAACATAAATATCCAGCTCATCCCGCTCTTCAACAGTCTCCTCTACTCCAGCATGACATCCAGAAACCTCAACAAGACTTGGCGCGACATCGTCTTTGAGCAGTACGAAGCCGACCACGCAGCTGACGTTCCCTTTCCCATCCACTACTTGATCTACGGCGACCAGTGGAAAACAGATATCATCATTGATATCCCCAACAAGATTGACGTGCCCGTCTTCCGTCAAGCTCTCCTCCACGCCGCCAGTTCTCGACGTCTTGAAAAGGACCCGGCATACGAAGACGACCTGATCAAAGTCCGAGCCCGTATTCCGCCTCCTGCCCAAAGCAAAAATGATGCTCACTCGCAAGATGACGCTGCTGGCTCTGGCAACAGCGGCTAATGCTTGGAAGTTTACCATTTACGGTGACGGCGACTGCGAGTCGACTCCGTCCGGTGACCTTCGGGGAGATGGTGATCAAGGTACTTGCTCCCAGCAATAATTCCAGTAGTATGATGGCTAATGTCCGCCCAGGCTGTGAAAGTATTCCCAATCCTCATAGAGGGTTCTGGCTTGAAGATATGGGCAACTGCCAAATTGATCTCTATGCCAACGAGGGCGATTGCAATTCCGGCGTACCGCAGCAGTTTTATGACGCAGGCAATCAGGACGTCTGCATTGGTCCTCAGTTCCAATGGGATTACTACACTGTAGTTGGTTGTTAGGAAGTTCCACCGTACTGGCACCGTGTAACGAAAAAGCTATATATTACGTTGTCTTGAATTGGGACCAGTCCCATCTATAGTGCCTAGTTGTCGATGTGAATGCACCCCGTGCTTAGACTGCAAGTATATACAATAGCCCAGAACATCATTTCACATAGCTTCATCATCAGTACCTCCATCCCTAACGCTGATTTGATTCCAAGCATGAAGTATTTATTTAGCACAGTGTGCACGCACAGGGGACCATATAAATGCCGGATGTGCAGTTTAGACCGCGACAGCATCTATCGCGCTCTATATCATCACGAGGGCGTCTGCGATCGGCTCTAAGATCTTGTGGTCGCTGGAACTCTATATGAAAATGTAAATCAGCTTATAATCACCCGATAATTGACAGGAATTCCATACTCATAGGTTGTTGTGTTCTTGGTTGAGACATTTGTACAGGCTGAGAAGCCTTCGCACCAGCCGGCTGGGCAGCTGGTTGAGGTTGAGAAATCGGTGACATATTGATGATATAACGCGGAAACAACAATACGAGTGACAATACAAATCTGCAGACACTAGAATAAATACCAAGGCTCTTCGTGTTGGTTCTAATAATGATTGACAGCTAAGCCCCGTTGGTGGGGGCTTAGCCGCTCGAAGGATCGCAGCATGCCCACTAAATGTGGTCCAACAAGAGGCAGAGCATTCAGCTTACGGGAGTCTAACCGAGATTTCAGTCTAGTCTGCCTTGCAGGGTCCGAAAAGTGCCTGGAGGATCCTATCCTTGATCTTCTGCGTGACCCAATGACGTCGCATACGTTGAAAACATGTCGTCCCATATTTAGCCCGCAGGGTTCATGTCATTCAACACAAGCTCATTAACCCCCGAAGGCTATGCAGCACTTCTAGAATCTGAAGATGGCCTGGCAAAATGTTGTTATTTCCATTGACAAATAAGGGACCTTGCAGCATATATGCGGCGTGCTTGCCACCTGAGTTTTCCTGATGAAATAGCCTAGCTAAACATCATTCTTAGTGCCTTGCGAAGTATTAAATTATAAAAGATTCCTAAATAGCGTGCTTGATGGGAAATCGATAAAGCCTTTTGCAACCGTCGCCTACTTCAAAGCCTCCACACAGAAAGGGTTGGCAGTAAATGTCCCCTTCGGATCATACGTCTGCCTGATCTTCTGCATCTTCTTATACGTCTCCGGATCGTAATAAAACTGCCAAACATCCCTCATGTTCCAATCACCATAAGAACCCCAGAGAACACGTCGATCCGCCTTGCTAAAGTATTTCGCCCGACCATCATCATTCACCGCCTGCCACTTCTCAGCTACTTCCTTCGTACCCTGATAGAACACATCCCAAGTTCCTCCAAAAGTCGCATCGCGGAAACAGTACGCCGTGCCATTGCCTGCGTTTCTGCGGAACATGGATTGTTCACCGCCGTAGACTTGCAGCTGGGATGAGACCCAGAGACCGTTGTGCTTGTCCTTGATGACCTCGTTGATACGGCCGGCGAACCAAGATGACCAGCCTGTTTTCGAGAGTTCGGTTGAGGTGGTACTGTTGGTGCGTTTGTCGTAGGGGTAGGGGAACTCGCGAGGGCTTCCGAATAGCCACATGGAGGCGATAACGGACATTGGGGTGCCTTCGGGAGCTTCTTTGACAATCTTGAACTCATTGGGCACATTCTCGATCTGCGTGAAGAGATCGGGCGAGTATGGCTCTTCGTTGAGATTGACCCATTGTGCGTATACCACAATCATTGCATACTTGAACTTGAGAAGATCAGCAATGTTGTCTTTTCCATCATGAACATCATCTGGCAGTTTCTGCTTAAGCTCGTCCTCAGAACCAGGGAAAAGATCCAAAAGATTAGCCTGTCTGCTGACAATATTAACAGTAAAGTCGTAGCCACGAGGCAGCTTGGGATCTTCTCCCTTCTGGACGAGAATATCGAGTAGAGCCTTGAGTGTCTCCTCCTTGTAAGCGAAACCAGCCCAAAGACCCTTGGAGCCCTGATGATTCTTGTCATCCTGGACTTCAATCTTGAAGTGCGTCAGGACACCAAGATTACCGGGACTGCCACCGAGAAAACCGTAGAAGAGATCTGGATGGGAGTCTTTGGTGATCTTGACTACATCGCTTTTATAGTCGACGATCTCAAGCTCTCGAACCCAATCTCCGAGAAGACCGAATGATCGTGCAAGCATGCCGTAACCGCCAGTCTGAACGTGTCCGCCAAGGCAGACAGTAGAACACTGGCCAGTTGGCATGAAAACGCCGTTATCTTTGAGAAAGTCAAAGATCTCGGTGAGTTGCCAGCTGACACTAGAGCGAAGGTACACCTTGCCGTTTTCCCTTAAGATGTTAAGGTCAATGTTGGGCCGGCGGAATGTAGGCTTCAAGTCTAACTGGATACCTTGCGATCCAGTTGACGATGCACCACTGTATTGATGACCGCCAGATCTGATGGCAAGAGGCTTGCCCATTTTGGTTGCAGCTTTAACGACTTCTTGAATATCCTCAACACTCGCGGGCTGGAGGATCTCGGAGGGGTTCATGTCACGGCTTACGCCATAGGTGGAGGTAGCATAGATATTGTTGGCACGGTTGTAGGCAGCTGTGCCAGGGAAGAATTGGTTGCCTTGGAAAGATGGCTCCATTTTGGTGGTGATAGTCATAGATGAGATTAGAAGAGGCTTGTAGTGGTGAATTATGGTGAATGCGGAACGAAGATGGCTGGTTTGTAGTCTGTTCTTTATACTCATAGTTCAAACCCTCATGAGAGGCCATTTCACATGTGAAATATCACACAGGCCGCCAAATCATTCAACTGAACATCCGAAATGCATCCTCCGCCTCTTCCTGGACACTTGCATTCCAATATTTTCAGCTCTCTCCTCACATGCCAATAAAAACACCAATATTTGCAAGTAACACGGGCTGGGTGCCCGTTTCATTGCAGGTATGTGATAGACCAACACGGCAAAGCGCACTAAAATACGACCAATCTAGACTCGCCGGGACGGGCCGTATGGGCAAGAATCCAATCGCGCCCTCATTCTTGGCTGCGGGGAAGTTGACGTGCCGGTAAGCCACAGGTGTTCAGCTTGTCAATTGGAGGGCGCTCACTGGACGGGAGGGAACCTGAGACCGTTTTCAGTCAGCCACTGAACGTAAATATTGGAAGATCATCCGAGTTGAGATATGTGAAGCTGTTGGTGTGTTTTTGCCACGTCACGTTTGGGGGAGGATGTCTTTGTGATGTGAACGTTGCCACTGGGTGGTATGGCAACGGATTATGAGCCTTACTGCGTTCGGTGAGCTATCGAGGTAAGCTTGTGCTGTTGTAGCATAGATCGTCTGGAACGAGGCATGTGAATGCTGATTACAAGTAAGATAGGCATTTGTGTTGATTTGAATGCCCTTTGACCAACAAAGAGCTAGAAATGAAATTCTTCTCTAGGAGTATAAAATACATGAGTGTTTCCTACACAAAATTCCATATTCCTCGCCAAGAACTTCAAACACGTCCAATACATTCCGACACCTTTTAAATTACACAACGAGCATAATGGCTCCCAAAGAATCCTCGCGTGCTGGTATTCACCTCGGCATAGACTTCCAATACGACGAAGTCAACTTCGATCCTACCCCTCCTCCCCCAAAAGATGACCCCGATCCTCCTCTGGGTATCTTAAGCAGCTTCACCGGAGCCTGGACCGGAACTGGCTTCAACAACATCTTCCGCCCAAACTC